>PITB01020948.1:0-29790 GCA_004024585.1 Paradoxurus hermaphroditus | reverse complement strand
GCCCCGTCCATACAGCAGCCTTCCCTAAACAAACATTTGAACACACACACACACACACACACACACACACACACACACACACTCCATTGCTGTTCGCAGACAGAAACATCTTCTGTGATTAAAAAAAGAGAACATAGGGGCGCCTGGGTGGCTCAGTCGGTTGAGCGTCCGACTTCGGCTCAGGTCATGATCTCACGGTTCGTGAGTTCGAGCCCCACATCAGGCTCTGTGCTGACAGCTGGGAGCCTGGAGCCTGCTTCGGATTCTGTGTCTCCCTCTCTCTGCCCTTCCCATGCTCATGCTCCATGTCTCTCTGTCTCAAAAAAATAAACATTTAAAAAAGAGAGAGAGAGAGAATAGAGAACCATGCTGCTTTTTCGCTCCTCTAAATCGGCTGTTCATTTCACAGATGCATACTGAAGGCAGACTTGCAGGGCAATCTCTGTTCTCATCCATTCGTTCGTTCGGTGCCAAACATGCCAAGAACTGTGCTAGGAGTTATAAATCCAGTGACACAGTTCTTACCTTTCAGGGCCTCCGAAGCCAACAGAAAGAGATGAGAAGAAACCGATATCAATGACAGTGTCGTGTGAAGAGCAGTCTGGATAAACATGAGCTTGGGGAGCTCACAAGGGAAAGGGGGAGTCGGAGAGAGCTCTTGAGAGAAGGAGGCGGAGACCCTAACCGAGCACGGAAGGAAGCTAGGGACTTAGCCGGGACAAGATGAGGCATTCCGGGAAGGGCGGCAAAAATGGCACATACCCCAGAGAATCGAAAAACATATTCATCCAAAAACCTGGGCCTCGGTCTTCACAGCGGCCTTGGCCATAAGAGCCCAAAAGTGGCAACGACCCGTGTAGAACTGAGAACTACAATGAGAACTACAATGGGGTAGTCCATACAACAGAAGATTCTTCAGCCATAAAAAGGAAGTTCTGACTCACACTAGAACCTGGATGAACCTTGAAGTCACTATGCTAAACGAAAGAGGCCAGGCGCAAAAGATCACAGGTCGTGTGATGCCACGTACAGGACGTGTCTACGAGGAACAGGTCTGTAGAGGCAGAAGTAGATGAGTGGGTGTCCAGGGCTGAGAGGAGGAGGGAACTGGGGCGCCACTGCTGACGGGGACAGGGTTTCCGTTGGGCAAGCGAAAACGTTCTAAGATCGATTGTGGGCTCGGGTGCACGACTCTGGAAGGATAAAGCATAACAAAAACTGAGCTGTGCCCTTCGAAAGGGTGGATTTTTCTGGCAGGGGACTTATGTCGGAAGAAGGAGGAAGAGGGAGCAGAGGAAGGGGAAGGAGAGGCGGCGGGGAAGAAGGGAAGAGACGGGACAAGGGAGAGAACACGGCAGTGGAATACCCTGACGAGGTCCAGGTGCCTGAGGAGGTTTCAGCAAAGCCGGGGCGGCGGGGCCGGGGAGGGGTGAGGCTGGAGAGTTAGCAGGGGCTGTCGGTTCGCGGAGGACAACACGTGACTCCAAGCAGGTGGCAGGGCTGCCCCGTGAGCAGGGCGGATCCAGCGGCGTAGGAGACACAGCGGGGGACAGCTCGCTGTCTACGCCGGGCAGGATCTGTACCGACCGCACCAATAGGTTTCCTTGCAGGGTCTGGTCAATAGAAGGCCCTAATGGGGTGCAAGACCTGGCTATGCATGCCCCTGGCTCCCACCCCGGGGGGCCACGGCTCCTGCCGGGCTCAGCTTTCCCGCGGGGCTCCGGGTCCTCCTCCCCCACCTCAGCCCTTCGGGCCAGGACAGCACGGCTCCCCTCGGTGGCCAGCCCTGCGGCACCAGTCTCCTAAACCCTGTCTATGCTCTGTCGCGGAACCTTCACTAGCTTCTTCTCTGGTTACCCAGCCTGGGCGTACTCTCCGCCTCTTCCTCGGACCCTTACCCAACATATATGACTGCACGAACAGAGTCCTAATCCCACGGACCCGACAGTCTACGTTAGCTGACAGTCTCCCGAATCAGTGACCTCAGTCCTTTTGCCCTGCCCTGCTCAGGTGGAGGCAGAGGCGCCCCGTCACCACGAGCCCCCATGTCCCCTTCCATCCCATGAGGGCAGAGCACAGCGGGACTTCTGCACGACCGTGTTGCCACCCTATGTGGTCATGGGATGCTGACTCGATCAGTCAGCCACCAACTCAGGCGATAAACACGCTCAATTTGTAAAAACTCACTGTGTTGGCTCCTGGCCACACCGATCTTCAAAAACCAGTGAGACCCTGCAGGATGGGACACTGCTTTCAGGACGCACAGAAAGGAAGGATGGAGGGAGAGAAAGGAACCACATCTGTGTGCTACCAAGCGTGTTGACTTCCTTTTAAGCATTGTTCTGGGCACTAGATGAGGCCGGTACCCGTCCTTGATTGAGTCTTCTTCTGGGAGACGGGCTATGTCCGAGGCGGAACTGTGGAGGCCCACTGTCCACAGGTGCACCCATAGCTCAGAGGTCAGGGTG
Source organism: Paradoxurus hermaphroditus (assembly GCA_004024585.1). NCBI lineage: Eukaryota > Metazoa > Chordata > Mammalia > Carnivora > Viverridae > Paradoxurus > Paradoxurus hermaphroditus. The sequence continues at coordinate 27,322 of PITB01020948.1, read as the reverse complement.
TGGCTCCAGAGAGGAAGCAAGATTTGAACTGGACCTTTAAGGTATGCATTCATATTTTTTCAATAATTGGAAGAAGGGGCGCCTGGGAGGCTCAGTCGGTTAAGTGCCCATCTCTTGATTTCAGCTCAGGTCACGATCTCACAGTTGTGAGATCGAGCCCCACGTTGGGCTCCGCGCTGGGCGTGAAGCCTGCCTGAGATTCTCTCTCCCTTTCCTTCTCCCCCTGGCCCTCCTCTGCTCGAGCTCTCTCAAAAACAATACTCATCGGGAGAAGGAAGGATCAATGACACGGGGAGGGGGCCAGAACAGAGCACAAGGGCAGAGACACATACGGCGCAATCCGGGGGACCTGCGCCCCGAAGTTGTGCAGAGTGAGGCCGCGTAGATATGCCCACCGAAAGCGACGGAGAGAAAAGAACAATGGCACAGGAGAGGTAAGGAAACTGTTTTTAGGGCACTGATCTGCTCCATCCACAGAAGGAATGGCATTTTCTTGCAAAACCAGGTAGGACCAGCAAAGGGTTTTCGCTTTTCCTACCTGTAAGTCATCAAGCCCATACCATGTCTTCCTAAGGGCCTCCCAGCACACTTAGGTGGCAAATTCCCAGGCCTGTTTATGCACTGGTTGCAGATGGGTGTCCATCATGACAGATGGACGTCAGAAGCACGCCTCCGCGTGGCCAGTGGTGCCACGTCACCACGTCCCGCACTCAGAGAGGGGGGTCTGTGCATACACTTCTGGGGACCTCAGAGGGGACACGGTAGGCTAAGGATCTGGCGCACGGAAGTAGTCACCCAAACACGGCCAGGGGTGTCCCCTCCAGCTCGTTCCTAATAGCAGCAGTCTGGAAACAACCCATTTGTCCAGCAGTAGGAAACTGGATTAACACATTAAGCTGCATGCAGACTAGAAGGAGGTAGATCAAAGTGTGTTAGGATTTTTTTTTGAAGTTTATTTATTTATTTTTGAGAGAGGCAGAGAGAGTGTGAGCAGTGGAGGGCCAGAGACAGAAGGGGAGAGAGAGATAGAATCCCAAGCAGGCTCTGCACTGTCAGTGGGGGGCTCGAACTCACAAAACCGTGAAATCATGACCGGAGCCAAAACTGAGAACAGGACGCTTAACCGACTGAGCCACCCAGGTGCCCGGAAGTGTGTTACGATTCTTAATTGAAAAGAGTAAATGGCCAAATAGTGTGTTCCCAGATCTTTTTCCCTTTAATGAATACGTATACATGTATGTGTCTATACATACGTACGGATATCTATATATCTCTATCTGTATATCCAGATGAAAAGGGTGTACGGCTATGCAAAATAGTGTAACGGTTAAGAGCACAGACTCCAGAGCCCAACGCCTGAGTTGGAATCCTGATTCGGACGCTTAAAAGCTGTGTGACCGTGCGCCAGTTATGAACCTCTCTGGGCCCGAGTTGCCCTATATGGAAGTGGGAGCAAGAACAGCGAATCTCACTGTGTCGATGTGAGGACTAACAGTTATCAACATATGTGAGGCCCTGAGAAGCCCAGCACATAGGAAGGTCTGCTATTATGATTGCTGTGATGTTCTCCAGACTGAAAGTTACACAGGAGGGTGGCTTTGGGGACAGAGTAAAAAAGCACTTTCAGATCTTTACATGCCTCTGTATCGTTTTTTTCTTTTTCTTCTTCTCACAAGGAACGAGTAGTAATTATAGAATTTAAAACTACAGTTGACCCTTGCACAATGCAGGGGTTATGGGCGCGACCCCATCCCCCGCCCAGTGTGGTTGCAAATCCCCATATAACTTTTGACTCCTCTAAAACTTAACTACTCATATGTTGGCTAGAAGCCTTGCTCATAATGTAAACAGTCAATTAGCACCTATTTTGTGTGTTATATTTGTTATATTCTTAGAATAAAGTAATCCAGAGGAAAGAAAATATATTAAGAACATCGTGAGGAAGAGAAAATACACTGACAGTACTATACTCTATTTCTCCCCAAAAATCTGCATATAACTGCGCCTGGGCAACTCAAACCCATGTTAATCAAGAGTCAGCTGTATTTTTATATCTTTTAATGTTTATTTATTTAGAGAGGGAGAGACAGAGAGTGAGAGAGGGCCAGACAGAGAGAGAATCCCAAGCAGGCTCCGCGCTGTCAGTGCAGAACCTCACACGGGGCTCGATCTCACAACCTGTGAGACCACGACCTGAGCCGAAATCAAGAGTTGAATGTTTAACCGACTGAGCCACCCAGGTGCCCCAGTATTTTTAAAACAACAAAGTCCACCGTCCCCTCTGTGCCACTGTCCTACTCCCTGAGATGTGTGTCCTCAAACTTGGCCCATAAAAATCTTTCTCAAATGCTGACTCACGACCAAAGCTCACAGCTGAAGAGTTTCATGAAGCTTTGCCCTTAAAACAATGTCCCTGTTTCCACTTTGCACCCACCGTATGGAAAGGGCAGGCGGGCAGAGGGGAGAACACGGCCCCTCTGGGTCACGGTCCTGTCGCCCTGTTGTGGGCGTGACGGGGGGACGCTGTGCACAGCGAGGCCCACTTGGAGCAGGAGATCAAGCAGCAGGCTCACCTCCTTCCTATATCTGAGATGAAGACTCTTGGCTTCCCTCCTAAGAGATCCCAATATGTAATTTTTAAAAATACCTTTTTGGCTCTTGCTATTTGCACACATGCTAAGTTACAAACTCAAACAGCAGAGAAAGATATAGAAAGAAAAGGAAAGCCCCCTTCACCTCCCAAAATATTCTCTGTGCATTAACAGACACCGTGTCTCTCCCCTTCATCCTTGGATTCCCCGGAGCCCAGCGCAACGCCCTGCACAGAACAGGGGCCCCTTTCGACCTGCTGTGGGTGACAGTGGGCACGTGAGCCAGTGAATAATGGTGGCAGCATCCCCACTCTCCATCTTTGGTTTCAGGGCGTTGATTTTGACCATGGAGCTCAGATGCTCCCAGCAGTCAGTCCTAGCGCCTAAGAATCATGGGGACAGAGGTCTCCATGCAGAATCCTCCTACAGGGAAGAGGGCTCTGGCCTGTGTCTTGGCGTCTGTCTCCAGTCCTGTAGTTCATGCGCCCATTTAGGGAGAGGGGTGTGAAGGAGACAGTAGGGCGAGGGGATCAAAACAGCAGGAGGCTGCTCTGAGCCAGGGAGAGAGGAAGAGGTCACCCGGCAGCTGCTGGAAGGGATGGTGGCTCCTTTGTGCCTGGCACCCTGCCATCAGCGACTAGTTATCAGTGCTACCGGCGAGTGATTACCGGTGCTTTGGTGAGTCGTTACTGATTACGTAAAGTCTGTGAGGAGAGAGCAGAGAGCTGAGAGCTTTGGCATGATGAGTTACAGCAGGTGGACTTGGTTTGTTTGTTTGTTTTAGATTTTTAACATTTATTTATTCTTGAAAGAGACAGAGTGTGAGCAGGGGAGGGGCAGAGCAAGAGAGGGAGACACAGAATCCGAAGCAGGCTCCAGGCTCTGAGCCATCAGCACAGAGCCCGACGTGGGGCTCAAATTCACGAACCAGGAGATCATGACCCAAGCCAAAGTCGGACGCTTAACCAACTGAGCCCCCCAGGCGCCCCGCTGCAGGTGGACTGTGAATCCACGCTAACTGGACTTCCAGATGGGTAGCACTGAGGGTGGGGAGGGAGCGACACAGCGGAGAACTGATACCAAACCAAGTGGGCAGACCCCTCCTTAGAGTGTCTTGCCGGCTGTATCCCATGTTATAATATGCACATTCCTTGACCCAATAATTTCACCACTAGGAACTTCACTTTTTTTTTTTTTTTTTTTTTTTTTTTGCAAAATTGCCCAAACAATAATATACCTCGTTCATACGATCAGAAAATAAGAAACAGAGGAAATGTCCCTGGGGTGGGGGTGGGGGTGACCGAGTAAGTGAATCACGGCTCATCCAACAACGGAGCACCATACAGCCATTCAAAAGGGTGACGCAACCTTCTTTGTTGACACAGGGCGCGCTCAGCAATCTATTTTTAGTGGGGAAAAGGCAGATTACAGAGCAACACGAACAGATGATCTCACTTATTTAAAATAGGGGATGTGTGTGGGTGAGTCTGCATCCAGGGATCTCTGACAAGGTGGCCCCCTAAAGCAGGGCTTGCAAATCTAAATGCATGAACGGGACCAGTGAAGTGTGCCCGGGGTGAGTCGGGGTATCCCGAGAGTCTGCGTCCCATCTAAAGGGGCTTCCGATATTCATCCAGGCTTTTGCTGCCACCTGGGAATACAGACTCGGTCTTGTCAGGCCTTTCCATTTTTTCCAGAGGAACTGGAAGTACAGGCTTCTATAAGAAAGGGCCAGATTTTTCGGTGCTGGGGCGGGGGGAGGAGGAAAGACATAGCAGTCAAAAAAAAAAAAAACAACAAACCCAATTGCAGACCAGATTCAGCCGGGAGACCACCAGGTTCGAAGACTTGGAGTCAAAACTCTTAGAGTCGGGTGGCATTGAAGGCCGCCCCATCTTAACCCTCAGCAGCTATCTTTGTGCCTCAGTGTCCCTGTCTGGAGAGTGAGGGAGTTGGGTCAGGTGGATCTCTAAATTCCTATCTAGCTCTGGCTATATTTCTAGAATGGTGACCTTTTATGGTCATAGAGCTTTTGAGAATTGGATCAAAGCCTTGGTTTCTCTCTCAAGTAGGGAGAAACAGAGGAGTATGAAGTCAGCCAATTTTATATGGAATTTTGGAGGATTCCCAAATTCCTTGAGGTGTCCCCCCAATTCATTCTTTATCCATCCACCCATCCACCCAATCATCCACCCATCCACCCATCCATCAATCCATCCATCCATCCATCCACCCATCCATCCATCCATCCATCCATCCATCCATCCATCCACCCAATCATCCACCCATCCATCCACCGATCCATCCATCCATCCATCCATCCACCCATCCATCCATCCATCATCCACCCATCCACTGATCCATCCATCCATCCATCCATCCATCCACCCATCCATCCATCCATCCATCCATTTATCCATTCATTCATTCAGTAGTTGTTGGATGCCTACTCTGTGCTAGTCACCATGGTGGGGGCTGTGATACCATGGTGAGCAAAATAGACCTGATTGGCACTCTCAAAGACGCCAGTGTTGCCCAGGCTGAAGAGTCATGTTCTGGAGGCTCTCCCAGCCCTGGCACAGTGGCTTACGCAGGCTGCCGGTGAGTCACAGAGTGGGGGAGGCAAGACTGGCAATGGCTTTAAGCAAAAGGCTTACAAAAGTCCCCAGTGAGTTCCCGCCGTACTATGAATACAGACCCAGGGACTGAATTTCATCCCAAATAAGAACAACACGCATCCCCCGCTACCATTACCACTCTCTACCATTTCCTGAACATAGTGACATGCCTCAACCTGCTCAGAAGGTAAAGGGACATTTGATAAATGACAGATCCAGGCCTGATTCCAAAGTCGCCCTGACTCCAAAGTTCATGTCACTTTCCACCAAGCTGTCTGTCCTACCTCAGCATAAAATCTAGGTGAGGAGGATAAACAGTTACCGGTGGTTACATGTTCAGAATCAAGACTTGGGCCCCATGGTGGGCCAACTAAAACATTTTAAATCTGGGCTGTCTTTGAAAGTGACCTCTTCTTAAATCCATCCCACTGCCCCTGACATTCCCACTCTCTGAAGACCTCCCCCTACCAAAGGCTAAGTTTCCCCATCATCGGTATATATTAGCATCCTTCAGTATTTATTAAGCACCTTGTGTTCGATCCAAGAATATCAGATGTACATGGTGCGTGGCTGTACCATGGTGATCCAGGCAGGCAGGGAAGCTCTCCAAACCCTTCGTAACATCGCTCAGACTTGGAGCTCTTTCCCTATGTTGGGATGGACAAGCAAGAAGTCATCCCTACTCTTGGGCACGCCAACGATAGCTAGAGGTGTGGTTCACAAAGAACATTCCACAAAAAAAAAAAAAACAAAAAACCACAGATTCAGCTGAGGATGGTAACAGCCAACTCAAGAGCCAAGCTTAAACCCATTTTATATATAGAAGCCAGCGTCACAAATGAGGTATGGGAGCAAATGGCAACGTTTGTCTAGAAAACCCTTCTGGACCTTTACCACAAGATTTTAACCCCCCGGGGTGCCTGTGTGGCTCAGCCGATTAATCTTGATCTCAGCTTAGGTTTTGATCTCAGAGTTGTGAGTTCAAGCCCTGCATTGGGATTCAGGCTGAGCATGAAGCCTATTTTATAAAAAGGGGCGCCTCAGTCGGTTAAGTGTCCGACTTTGGCTCAGGTCACGATCTCGCGGTTTGTGGGTTTGAGCCCCGCGTCCAGCTCTGTGCTGACAGCTCTGCCCCTTCCCCACTCACGCTCTGTCTCTGTCTCCCTCAAAACTAAATAAACATTAAAGAAAAAAAAAGGTTTTATTCCCTTTAGACAACTGTTATAACGAAAGAATGTTTACCTATGATTTGATATGAAAGGTTCCCTTATAGGCATTTTCAAGAAAATCTTCTGGATGCGTCCAGAGGGTTATATACAAGGATGCTTCATCACCACGTGGTAAACAACCTGAATGCCCAACGATAGTGGTTTGGGAACATAAATGGCAGGACAGCCGAATGACGAAATAGGAAGCGACCTCGAAGTGTGTCATGGAATATATTACAAGGCACGGAGAGATGTCTGTGCTATATTGGAAAAGTCAGGTTACAGAGAATATATTTAGACCAAGTGATTCCCTTTGTTAAAGTACCCATCAATGTATTTTTGAAAATGGAAAGAAGTCTATCGAAAATATTAACAGTGAGGGGTGCCTGGGTGGCTCAGTCCGTTAAGCATCCGCCTTCAGCTCAGGTCATGATCCTGCGGTTTTGGGAGTTCGAGCCCCGCGGGGGGCTTTGTGCTGACGGCTCAGAGCCTGGAGCCTGCTTCGGATTCTGTGTCTCCCTCTCTCTCTACCCCTCCCCAATTTGCACTCTGTCTCTGTGTTTCAAAAATGAATCAACATTAAAAAAAATTTTTTAAATAAATAAAATACTAACAGCGGGTGGTAAGATAGAAATAATTGACAAAAACCTGTCTTTTATTCATCATTCTCCAAATATTTGTTAATGAATTTGTAATATTTTTTGTAATCAAGAAACAGCTATTTTTAAGACTATTTATTCTGAGAGAGAGAGAGAAAGCGTGGGGGAAAGGCAGAGAGAGGGAGGGACAAAGAGAGAGAATCCCAAGCAGGTTCCGCGCTGTCGGCGGTCAGTGAGGAGCCAGACGCGGGGCCGGGACTCACGGACTGGGAGATCATGACCTGAGCTGAAATCGAGAGTGGGACGCTTAGCCAACCGAGCCACCCAGGTGCACCCAAGATATTTTTTTCAATAGGGATATTACAGAAAGTTTCCCAGAGTAACTTTGTTTCATGTTGCCCAACTCTGTGGCCTTTGGAGCAAAGGTTCAATGATGGCAACAGTCTGTGGGGGCCCATTTTCTCTCCCCAGGAGGATAAAGGAGATTTCTCCTCCCTTGGGCGTCCAGCATCCCACTGATGTGGCTTAAAACAGAGATCCGCCCCCCCCCCAATAGCAGGGATGCCAGTGTAGGGCGGGAAGGAGACAGGGAGACAACGTTGGGCTGCTTGGTGACATTTCTTACATAATGGAAATCCAGCCATGACCCACCATGGCCTGAGGGCACCGAGGGTTGGGCATCAGTGAGCCGGTCTAGGAACCAGGACCTCTCGGACCCTGGCGGAAGGTGAACCAGCCCATTTCCACTGAGAGGCTGGGCTGAGAGTCAGAGCCAGGATCTCCAGCCCCTGAGGTCGAGGAGCGTCCGAGGCCAGGAGCCGGGACTCGTTCATCCCTGCGTCCCAGCGCGCGAGTCATAGCAGGTGATGGAATGTTCTCGTCTTCCCTGCGTCACGCCTAATTCCCCGCGCACTGACTGCACCTGTGACTCCCATGACCGATGAAAGCCCCTCCGAGCTTGGTTCTCTCACCGCCTTCTTCCTGTTGACTGTGGAACCAAACTCGGCCGCCCTCCCATGGCCTGATCAGGCCTTCCCTGCCTCTCAGACTTCTTCCCCAAGTTCATATGGCATTAGCCGCAGTGCTCGGGTTTCGTTTCTTCCTCAAACACAGCGCGCCAAGCCTCACTTCCCGGGCCGCTGGACTCGCTGTTCTCTCCCCGGAAACGCCTTTCTCGCAGGCGGTCACATGGATGGCTCCTTGTCATTCTAGTCACCGGTCCCCTGCCTCCTTGCAAAAGTGGCCAACCCTAACCACTGCAGGTAAGGAGTCCCCTGGGCTCCCTATTACATGACCTTCCTGTAACACTGCAGAGTCCTTGGCACCGCCTGAAATTCTCTGTGCTAGACTGCGTGACCCAAAAACGGCCACATTATCTCCTGCTATTCTAGAGCCCTGCCACTCCCCCACGGCGTGGCGTCTGATTCCACGCCCCTTGAACGTGGGCCGAACTGTGACTTATTTCTTTTTTTTTTTTAATTTTTTTAAAATGTTTATTTATTTTTGAGAGACATAGAGGCACAGCATGAACAGGGGAAGGGCAGAGAGAGAGGGAGACACAGAATCGGAAGCAGGCTCCAGGCTCTGAGCCGTCAGCACAGAGCCCGACGCGGGGCTCGAACTCACAAGACCGTGAGATCATGACCTGAGCTGAAGTAGGACGCTTAACTGACTGAGCCCCCCAGGTGCCTCCCTGTGACTTATTTCTAACTTAAGTGACTTCTGAAGTTGAGTCAGAAAAGGCAAAGCAGCTTTCCCTGGGTTCCCTGGAAACTTGGTCTTGGAGCTCTGAGTCACCAGGTCAGAATCCAACCACCGTGAGGTTGCCCGGCTCTGGAAAAGCCCGGGAAAGGAGGCGAAATGAAGATCTCCACTACCCGCTCCCTATTCCCGCCACGGTTCCAGACCCCAAGCAGCCTAGAGCAGAGACAGGTCACCCCCGCTATGCCAGGTCCGAATCCCTGACGCATAGAATGTATGACCATAGTCCGACAATTGTCTGAAGCCACTGAGCTTTGAAGTAAGTAGTTACACGGCAATAATAACCAAAAGAGTCTTTCTTAACTTGTCATCTGTCTCTTCCCCCGAAAGGGCAGGGACTTCTTTGTCTAGGTCTCTCCTGTGTCCACAATGCCCTTCACACCGTAGGTACCCAATAATAAAGAGGAAGTAAAAGAAGCTGACTTTGGGAATACCCATCTTGAATAGTTTCGGACTGACTCATTTCTTCGTCACACAGCTATTGTATACTTACTATGGGACGAACAAGTCACGCACTGTGGGGCATCCCATTGTTCCCATGAAACCCTCTCACGCATCCCGCTGGTGACGACCAGAGGGGAAAGAGAAGCCCCCACGTCCCTCCCTCCCTCCCCCCAGTGTCGGTCTGAAAGGCCTACTGTCAAGAACCAGAAGTTGCCAAATCCGCCCAGCCCACATCTGGGGGTGTATTTAATTATCCCCGGGTAGGGCTGTTTTTACACTGACAGCTCAGCCACTTGTGCCCTGGCCTCTCGCTAGGCACGCGGGAGACTCCAGACAGGGACCATGTGGTGGGAAGGCTGCCAAGGTCCTGCACATCTGGCCCCTTCCCGGGGGGGCACCTCCCCAACAGCTGTCTCCTTCCCTTGGCCTCGCTCCCTCCCCTGGCCTAGGCTTTCAAGCTGGCAGGGGTGCCTCCGCTGGGTGGGAGGCTGGAGGGGGCGCCTCCAGGATTAACCACTTAGTCCCCAAAGTACCTGCCAAGAACCAGTTACCGTCTGGCAGGCCGGGCTGTCATTAATTCACTAAAGCAGGCTGCTGCTGGCCCGTTATCTTCCTTGTCGCCAAGCATGTGGCCTCTGGGGCCTGCGGAGTCCTCTTTCTCCCCTTCTTCTTAGTCCCGAGGCAAGAGCCTGCCCACCTTTTGGCCCCTTCTCCCAGCCAGATCCCCCAGCTGCCGTCTCCCTCCCTCCCCGCCCCCTCCCGAGGCACAGCTCTGCCTCCCTCCCCTCCGCCACCAGCCAGGGCTCACCAGAAAGCATCTTTTGTTCCCTGTCTCTGGAACCTTCTGCAGTGACTGCTTAAATCACACCCATCTCCTCCAGGCCTCCTCAGCCTCCAAGGAGCCTCCCCTGAGGCTCTCAGAGAAAGGGAATCTCTCCGGTGCAGGAATTCACGGCTCATCACCCCCCTCTGCTCTCTGCCACTGTCTTCTCCTGCCCAGCACCCCCCAAGTCACCTGGGGGGACTGCGTGCTCAGGGACAGACACTTCCGATTCCATTTCTGATGCTGCCACCAACATCAGAACCCGGGACTCAAAGGAACCCTCTCTGCCTCAGTTTCACCCCCCTTGAAATCATAAGAATGGCATTACCCACTTCCGAACAACCTCAGAGGGGTGACCTAAGTGCCAGGCGCTGCCCCGGGCACCATGCTCCCCTATCAGCCTCCTCGGCAACTCTAGCAGAGATACCGCCCCGGGGTACACAGAAAGGCCCAGAAAGCTGATGGTTCTCGCCCCAGGTCACCGTGCCAGCAAGTTCCCGGGCTGGGGCTTCGATCCAGTCCTATCGGGTCTCTAAACCCATGCTCTTTACCATCCTACCATCCTGGCCTGTCTCGCTCTGGTTCCCCAAGAGGGCGTGTAGGGGAATCGCCAGCTAACAATAGAATGTTGTCTGTTTGGGGAAGGAGAGTACTAAACGCACAGTCATAAGCCTGATAGCTTACCTTTATATCCACTTCTTATGCCTCTGGCACTGTTCTAGCACTCTCCGTCTCTAGGTGAATTCATTTTACCCTCTTGACAGCCCCTTTGCCATCAAGTACTATTACCCCATTTTACACATGGGGAAAACTGAGTCTGAGGTGTCTGTTTAATGTCGACTTCTGAGAAAAGTTCACAGTAGAGGCTCAAAATAAGCTCGTTGAAATTGTTGTCCTGCACGGAGCCAAGCTCGCCCTTGACGCCTACAGGAACCGCCTGCCCTACCTGCAGGGCTGATTCGGGCCTCGCTGAAGTACCTAAGGCCCCCTGGGAGCGCTCCCGCTTCTCCTCCCTGGGAGGAAGCGCGGAGAGCACCCCGCACAGAACCCAACACACTGTCTTTCTCCCCTGGATTGTCACTCCTTCCGAACTTGCCGGAGAGACTGGGAAAAGATGGGTTCCCCCCGCCAGGTGAGCCAGACGCACGCGAAGGGCCGCGAGCTGCAGGCGGTGGGCGGGGCGCGATTTCTCGGACCCGGACGGAGGCCGGTGGCCCCCGCCCCGCGAACCCCGGGACGCGAGCGAGCGCGGGTGGCCCGAGGGAGGGAGGCGCGGCGGCGCCGCAGGAACGCCGACGGCCTTCCGGGGTTGGGACCGCGGCGGCGGAGGAACTCCGGCGGGTGTGGCTGCCGGGGAGGCCGGGAGGGACTCGGCGGGGGGGGCCGAAGGAGACCCCGGGGAGGGCCCGGAATTCGCGCGCGGAGGCGAAGCGGGGAGGGGGCGATCCCTTCTACACCGACAGCGAGCCGCCGCCGCCGCGCCAGCGAAGCTCGGCCGGGGTCTCGCAGCTCCAGCCCCGCCCCCCGTTCCCGGCCCGGGCGCGCAGGGGCGCACCGCGTCCTCGCCGCGCGCGCTCGCCGCAGTCCCCGGCCGCCTCCGCCGCGGAGCCCGCGGCGCCCCCACCCCGACGCGCGCACGGCCTGTCCCCCGCCCCCCGGGTGGGCGCTCGGCGTCCCGCCCCGCCCCGTCCTGGGCGGGGAGCGCCCTCCCGGCCCCGCCGGACCCCGAGACCGCGGGAAGCCGCGTGCCGGCCCTCTGACTGCGTTCCTCTTGCTTGCATCTTCCTTCTAAGTCCCATTCCCACCCTCTAGCAATCTGTTCTCCACGCAGTTTTCTCTTCTTCGCCAGCCCCCCCCCCATCTTTTCTCCCCTGGTCTCGCCGCCCGCTTTTTATTTCCCTCTCCTTCCACTTTCTGTCCGCCTCTCCGTAAACTCCACGCTTTGGGCTTCGCGTCTCTGGCTCGACTCCCTTCTTCTGCCCCACCCCCGTCCCGCGCGCCCCGTCCGAAACGTGGTTCCTGCCCCAGGGATTCGACAGCCCCTGCCCGGCCCCTTCCGGCCGAGGGCAGTCCCTGTCCCCGGATGGGACCTCCAGGGGCCGGGCAGAGAGCGCCCCGAGGCGCGCCCCTCTCTTCGCCGGCGCCAGGGCTGCGCCGGCCCACGCGACATCTGTCGCCCGCGCTCCCGGCTCACACCCCGCGCACCCCCGCAGCTCCCCTGGCGCTGTCACCCCCCACGCTCCGGCTGCCGCCTCTCTCCGCGGGCGCCGCGCCAGCTTCCCGGGGTGTCGGCGCACGGCGGGGCTCCGCCAGGACTCAGCCGGGGCCGAGCGCTCTGCGTCTGCGGGGTCGTGGCACCCGGGGCCGCCGGCTTTCTCAGCTTCGACCTCCACCTTCCAGCCCTAGACCCACGTCCGGTGGGCTCGGGCTGATTTTCCCTCCTTCCCCAATCTCTTGCAGCTCTGCTCTGTTCCAGAATCTGCGAAGACAATCCCTTACACGTCTGCTCCCCCAGGCGCACCGCTGGTGCTCAGTAAGTCCCCAACCCCAAGGGCCCTAGTGCACAGAAGGTGCTCCGTGCCTTTCCTCCACTGATAGCAAACACACTGGGCGCTCGGCGCTCCCCACGCAGTGCCTAGCATACCGCAACCTTTCAAGCATTCCCTCCCTGACCATGTTAGGGCCTAGTACCCAGAAGGAGCTCAATAAATGCTTTTCTATTAAGGTGTCCCCTGGGGGAGTTGCCTAACAGCCTCAGATCCCAGCCCGCTTTGGGGGCACCTTCTGCTTCGTCTCAGCTCAACCTTCTGGTTGAAGAAGAGGCCAAGCTCCTTAAACGGGACACCTCGCTGCACAAGGAGTAAAGAAGTTGGCAAAGCAGAAAAAAAACTGCAAAGTGCGCGGGCCGCAGGGGAAAGACGGCTCCTGCCGAAACCTGGAGGCGGAGGCGGTCCAGAGAGGCGCGCCCGGCGCCAGAGAACGAGGGGCAGAAACGAAGGAAGTGCCCCTTGGAAGAAGAGGGTTTGGGGACGGTGGCGACTTAAGAGCAGCAGACGGCTTGGAAGAGGACGGGAGGCTTGCCTTGAACCCGCGATAGATGAGAATTCTTTGGCGGAGCTCGCAACTACGCACTCCTAGCAAGCACACTTTTTCCTCGCATTGTGTGTTTACTTGCGGCGCCGGGGGGGACGACGGCGGCCGAGGTCCTCCCAGAGCCATCCCCCTGCAGAGAGGGGCAGGATGCGCTGAAGGACTCGAGAGAGGAGGACAGGCACAGCTGACCTGACCCCTGGAAGGAGAGACGGGACCTGGAGGCGAGGAGGGGGCTGGCGATCCCGGCGCGAGAAGGGAGCAGAGGAGGAGAGGGACGCGAAGAGAAGAAAGCGAACTTGGCGCTCTCGCGCTCCCCGCCCCGCCTCTGCGAGGCCGGGGTGCCGCCACCGCGCCCTGGCGCGCGCTCGCGTACCTGTTGCTCTCTCCGGCTGGGTCTCGGCTCCGGCCCCACCAAGAAGCCCCGCGTTCCTACAAGTTCCGCCTGCCGAGCAGCCAGGCCGCCAGCGCCGCCACCTGCGCGGCCGCGCACAGCCAGGGCCAGTAGGTGGGGAGCGCGCCGGGCGCCGGCGCCCTCCGGCTCCGCGCGCGGCGCCGCCACATGGTGCGCTGGTGCAGCTCGTCGCCGAGCGCCTTGAGCCGAGCGGCCGTGAGCTGCGCGGCGGACGAGCGCAGACCCAGGCGGCCCGCGCTGCAGGCGCACACGGCCGGGGGGCCGCGGCCGCGGTGCAGGGGGCACGGGCACATGACCGCTCGCCTCGCTCCCTCCCCGCGCTCGGGCCGCCCCTCGCCTCCGCTCCCTCCGGCCTCTGCGCCTGCCTCCGCCGCGCTCCAGCCGCCGGGGGCCTCCCCTGGACACCAAGTTTCTCCCTGTGTTGTGCGTTTGTTGTGCTGACGGCGCTATTATTAATTAAAGTGTCACATGGTGGAGGGGGGCGGGGAGGGCGCGGGGAGGGGGGTTACATCATCCGGCCCCCGGGGGGGGGGGCTGCAGGCAGAAGAAACCGAGAGGTAACTTTTAACCCTAGCGGCGCCGGCAGCGAGAGGGCGCGCGTTGGGGAGAGGAGGAGCGCGGCGCGCGGGGACGCGGCGAGGCCCCCGCCGTGGAGGTCTCGGGCTTGGGGGGTCGCGGGGGACCCCCGCGGAGGCGGAGAGCTCGAGGGAAGGCCTTCTCCTTGCCTTCTTCCTGCATAAAGCTCCGGTTCCGATTTGGCGAGGGAACAGGCTTGTTTGCCGTTTGGGATGGAGCTGGTCTCGAATTCGGCCGCATTATTCAAAAATATTCCGAGGCTATTGTGTTGTTTGGGGACAGGTGGGCTGATCCAAAATCTGCCGAGAGAGCCAGAGGCGACCCAACTTGCCCACTTTCGGGTCTGACTCGGCACCTACAGGCTTCGGATTTGAACACAGCCAACGCGCGCCCCCACCCCACTCTGGGCTTCCCGGCCAGACCCCTGCGCGCCCCCAGCGCTTCTGGAATGCTTGATGGAGGTGGGGTAGGGGGGTGAGAGGGGTCGATCCTTAGCCGCCCGGAGCGGCGCAGAGGCGCGCCTTCGCGGCGCACCGCACCCGCACCCGAAAGACCCTCGCAAAGATACCTTTCTAGAAGGTAACTTATTTTCGTCTGCTTCCTTGTGAATATTGTGTTCCTGCCGGGGTTACAGTTTCTAGCGGCGATCCCGATTTAATGGGCAGTGGAGACAGACCCCCTGGGGCCGACGAGGGGGAGGGGCTCAGGGGACTTGAGACTGGAGAGGCTGCAGTTGTCACTGCTAGGGAAGATAGAGATGGGCTAGGGACACTCAGGATTTGGGGGGAGATCGTGAGTCCTTCTAAAATTCAGTGGGATTCGGAAAACTGGAGGGGCCAGAGATGACTCCCAGCCGGCGCTCTGGAATCTGATGAGAAAACTTTGATTCTCTCCTTTCCTTGGGCAGCGTGCTGCCAAGGCTGGAGTCCTTTGGGTCTCTGGGAAAAGATTCCCAAGACTAGGAACAGCGTTTGGGTTTGCATTTATCAGGAGGCGAGATTTCCCCGTGGCCTCCAGCATGGTCGGGGCTCAGATCCCAGCTCCGCGATGTGATCTTGGAGGGCCCTGCCCTCACCCAGTGTGTTTTCCTCCACTTAGTCAGGGTCAGAACTTCCCTTCTGGGCGCCTTCTGTGCCGGTTACTGGGCTAAGGTCCCTGCCCAGCGGCCTGCAGCAAATCCCCTAACACTTCCGCTCTTACTAGCCTACTTTGCAGATGAAGAGACTGAGGCACAGGGAGGCAAGGCCTCTTGCCCAAGTTGGCAGAGTTGGCGAAGAGTGAACCTGGATCTAAATTAGGGCAGCACGCTGCAGGCTCTAAGCGCTTAACCGTGGTTTTATACTGCCCCCTGTAATCTGGGAATAATAATACCTCCCTCCCAGGATTGGGGCAGAGATTAAACGAGAGAAATGTACGCCAAGCACCTGGCACGCGGTGGGGCCTGGATAAACCTCGGTTCCCTTTGCTTCTGGCCAGAACCACTTCCTCGTTCTCCGGGGACTCACCTCCTTAATCCCCCCTAGTCTGTGCAGAGGGGGCCTGGTCCATTGCCAGGTGCAGCGTTCCAAGAATGAAGATACAGTGTCTATTTGAAAAGCCCTTTGGATTTAAATTGAACAATTCCCTCCCCCCGCTTTTTAATCTGCACGCTTTTAACGGCTCACTTCATGGACATTAATTTTAATGGGACGATTATTACCCTGTTTGGAAGGCTGCCTCTCGAAATGCTAGGCTCGCAAGGTGGCGCTGGGTTGGTTGGGTCCCAGCCGCTTGGATGTTTTCTGTAGCGAAGAGAGTGTGGCCTTGGCCGTGGGGATGCGTCACTCAACAGAGGAAGACAAGAAGGGTGGTGGAGAGTGGGAGAAAAGAGGAGACACATACACTCCCATATCCTGATAGTCCCTGATTTGTCCATCCTGGAGTTGTTTGGCCCTCCCCCACCATGCGCTACCTGGAGCTCTTAGCCTTGAGATAAGGCTTTTCGGAGCCTCTGTTTCCTTATCTGTAAAGTGGAAACAGTAATAGTACCTACCTTCCAGAATTAAATAAGACCACACTGGTAATGCCCTGAGCACAGTGGTTAGCCTGTTGTTAGCATTTAATAAATGCAGGCTGCTTGGGGGCACCTGGGTGGCTCAGCGGGTTGAGCTCCGGCCCTTGATCTCAGCTCAGGTCTTGCTCTCGGGGTCATGAGTTCAAGCCCCATGTCCGACTCCACGCTGGGCATGAAGCCTGCTTTAAAAAAATGTAGACTGTTAGCATTTTAAGGTAGATCTGGTAAGCTAAACTGTGTGCTTTGAAGAATGTTGGAGGGCCCGCGCCCTCAATCGTGTGTGAGTCCCCTATTGTGAGTTTGCCGTTCCATCGCTGAGGTTAATGTTCTCCAGAAAAAGCAAAGTCTTTGGGAGAGTCAATAGCACCCTCTTAAGAGTTTAGTAAAAATGAGATTTAACATTTATTTTTATTTATTTTTGAGAGAGAGAGAGAGACAGAGTGCGAGCAGGGGAAGGGCAGACAGACACAGAATCTGAAGCAGGCTCCAGGCTCTGAGCCGTCAGCATAGAGCCCGACGCGGGGCTCAAACCCACAAACTGTGAGATTGTGACCTGAGTCAAAGTCGGACACTTAACCGACTGAGCCCCCCAGGCGCCCCTAGTAAAAATGAGATTTTAATTTTAACATTCTTTAAAAAATTTTTTTAACATTTATTTTTGGGAGAGAGAGAGAGAGAGAGAGAGAGAGAGAGAGAGAGAGAATGAGTGGGGGAGGGGCAGAGAGTGAGGGAGACACAGAATCCGAAGCAGGCTCCAGGCTCCGAGCTGTCAGCACAGAGCCCGATGCGGGGCTTGAACCCACAAGCTATAAGATTATGACCTGAGCCGAAGACGGATGCTCAACCGACTGAGCCACTCAGGTGCCCCTAATTTTAACATTTAATAACCACATATAAAGTGCTTCCTTTGCACCAGGCACTGTTCTAAGTCCTTAGGCATGTTGACTCATTGAACCCTTCTAACAACTGCATGCAGGAGGACGGGTCCTGTTATCAGTCCCATATTTTGGATGAATAAATGGAGGCAGATTATTTAAAGAGCTTCTCCAAGGTCACATAGCTGTCTGTGCTCATTAGCATTATGTCACTACTGGGCACTTGGGAAGAGGGAGAGAGGCTATTGTGGGCTGAACTGTGTCTCCCCCAAATTCCTGTGTGGAAGCCCTGATCCCCAAGACCTCAGAAAGACTCAGAGGAGACAAGGTCTTTAAAGAGGTCATTAAGGTTAAATTAGGTCATAAGGATGGGGCCCTAATCCCATGTGAATAGTGTCCTTATAAAAAGAGGGAGGGGGGCACCTGGGTGGCTCTGTCGGTTAAGCGTCCAACTCTTGATTTCAGCTCAGGTCGTGACCTCACTGTTCGTGAGGATGGAGCCCAAGTCCGGCTCCACGATAACAGCGCGGAGACGGCATGGGATTCTCTCTCTTCCTCTCTCTCTGCCCCTCCCCTGCTTGCGTGCTCTCTCTCTCTCTCTCTCTCTCTCAAAATAAATAAATTTTAAAAAAAGAGGGGGAGACACCAGGAGTACAAGGAGGTGGTCATCTCCAAGCCCAGGAGAGGGGCTTCAGGAGAAATCAACCCTGCCAACCCCTCGAGAGATTTAGTATTATCCGAGAGAATACATTTCTCTTGTTGAAGCTACCCAACGTGTAGCACTGCGTTACGGAAGCCGTAGCAAACGAAGACACAGGCGACGAGAGGGAAAGCACATCCCCAAAGGGAAGCTAGAAGCAGACCCCTCCCAGACCGCGGTCCCTTTGGCTGCCGGGGACGCACTCGCACTATTTCCTGGGTTCGTGCGAAGGACCGAGTTCTAGGACTGTGTACGCGTTCCCTTCTTCCCCGCCCTGTTGGAGACCTTTAAGGGAGGACGGGTTTTGGGGGACGATTCGAGAAATACTGCATGAAATCCAGCCGATACCTGTAGTCAGAGGAAGCTTTCCCCCCAGTTGCAAGGATGTGCAAGCCGTCTCTCGTAGGATAAAGAAATAAGGCAGATTGGTCTTGTCCATGGAGGTTTCCTACGGTGTCCCAGTGCTGAGAGCGGGGCTCAGCACATAATAGGTATTCAGCAAATATTCGTTGAAAGGGAGACTCACTGAATGAATGAATGGTACGCTTCCTGATTTGTCTGTCTTTCAAACGCACACAGTAGAGAATTATCATCAATAACATGCAAAAATGTCCTGTGCCAATCATTCCCTCAACTCCTACAGAAATCAATACGCAAGCATTTTGATCAGGAAGGGGAGGGTTTTTTTTTTCTTTAGTTCAAGCAATAATTACCTGTCCTGGTGTTTGAGACTGAGTGAGCCTTACCTTACGGTGTTTTAATTCGCGTGGCTTGGTGAAGTGGTAAATGGATGGACAGCTGTTGCCTCCTCCAAACAGCTGTGTTTCCTGAAGCCATGCGTTAACACCCGGGCCAGATCGGATGCCAGGAGTCGGCTTGGTGCACAACGGCCTTCTTGAATCAGAGTCAGTTCCGGCAGAGTGCTTTGACGCGCTGAGCCGGGGCGATCCGAGTTTGAGCCCTCGCCTCACCATGCAATAGCTAGGTACCTTGGGCATATTTTTCGCCTCTGTGAGCCTCCACTTTCCCATCTGTGAAATAGGAATAAGCATAGTTTCTACCTCATTGGGGCCCTGTGAGGATTAAAAGAGAGAATTATCAAGTGTTTAGCAAAGTGTTCGGCACTCAGTAAATATTGGTGATGGTCCTTGTTTTCCTACTGGGATTATTAAGCATCCACTTAAGAACCAGAACTGGGACCCTGACCCAAACCCATTGGGAAAACAAGAGGATTCAGATTTCAAAAGTCCAATATTCAAATACATTACAGTTATTCCCAGGAAAGTTCCCTCCGCTTAATAGACCCAGACCAGGACAGCCCTCACCTCTCCCATTTATCCTACTACGCCCTCTGATACCTGAAAAGATGGGGTAACCCCTTCTCCAGGGATCTCCTAATTAGTCATTTGATACCTCTCCCTTAAGGATCTTTTTGTTGTAAGTAACGAGGGAACAGCCACGGATGTCCACAGCAGGGGAGAAAAAAAAAATTAACCAGCCCATAATTATAGTCTCATCAATACTTTAAGTGGAAAGGGTAAGCCTCACTTAAATAAAACCTAATGCCTTGATTACTAGAGTCACAAGAGATAGGGTTGATTACAGCAGCCTTCCTGCTGTGAAAATTCAGACATATTGTCCTTTGCTCAGGCAATAATCACTTTAGTGAAGGCAACTGAGCTTCGTCTAAACGAGTGGATTGCTAGACTTGAAATTATACTGTTGAGAGGGCAACTGAGGATAAATGCTGGAGAGCAATTTGGCAAACCTGGAAGAGCTGAGCGCGCACCTGCCCCTGTGACCAGGTGATTCCGTTTCTAGCTCTTTCTGGATCAGCGCTTCTCAACGAGGGACAATTTCGCGCCCCGGGAGACACTTGGCAATGTCTGGAGACGTATTTTGGTTATCAAAACTGAAGGGTGCTATCGGGGCGCCCGCGTGACTCGGTGGGTTACATATCCGACTCTTGATTTCAGCTCAGGTCGCGATCTCGAGGTTTGTGCGTTCGAGCCCCGCTTTGGGCACTGCGCTGATGGCACGAGCCTGCTTGGGATCCTGCCCCTCTCCTGCTTGTGCCTCATTTTCTCCCTCAAGTAAATAAATAAACCTGAAAAAAAAAACCTGAAGGGCGCTACCAGGATCTAATCCCTAAAAGCTAGGGATACTGCTTAGCATCCTACAAGGCACAGACGACAAATACTTAACCTGTCCCCAAAGGTCAATAGTGCTGAGCAGGAGAAACCCTGCTCTAGATACATCAGTATGCATTTGGTACAAGTAGTAGACAGTCTCACTGCTAGAGGCTTAAATCCTAAGGGTTTTTATCCTTTCCTTGACAAAAGTCCAGAGCAGGGCTTGGCAAACTATGGTATGTGGACGAATCAGCTCACTGCCTGTTTCCGTAATAATTTTATTGAGACACAGTCATGCTCATTCATTTAGGCATTACTGCTGGCTGCTTTTGTGCTCTAACAGCAGAGTGAAATAGTTGCCACTGAAATTGTATGGCCGGCAAGGTCTAAAATATTACCGTCTGGCACTTTATAGAAAAAGCGTGTCGACCCCCGATCCAGAGAAAGGCAAGCTCAGGGTTGGGTTTGTAGTGCAAATTTTCATTAAGGATCAGGCTCTGCCTTTGCTTCTGCTCCGCCACCCTTAGAACGTTGGTTTTAGTCCTCAGGCTTCTCTGCCTCATGGCAGCAAGGTGGCTGCCACAGCTCCAGATATCACGTGTGTACTGGGTTCAATAGTGTCTTCACAAGTTCTCACGAAGGCATCTCCATCCAGAAGCTGTGAATTCAACTTTATTCGAAGATAGGCTCTCTGCAAATGTAAACAAGTTAAAATGAGGTCATAGGGAATTAGGCTGGGTCCTAATCCAATGACTGGCTTCCTTATAAAAAGATGGAAATTTGGGAAAGAGCTACGTAAAAATGGAGGCAGAGACTGGAGGGATGCT
This sequence comes from Paradoxurus hermaphroditus, assembly GCA_004024585.1. Taxonomy (NCBI): domain Eukaryota; kingdom Metazoa; phylum Chordata; class Mammalia; order Carnivora; family Viverridae; genus Paradoxurus; species Paradoxurus hermaphroditus. The sequence goes on along the minus strand of PITB01020948.1, from coordinate 6,610 downwards.
GGCACAAATCAAGGAATACTAAGGAATGCTGGACACCACCAGACGCTGGGAGAGAAGGGAGGAAAGGTTCTTCCCTAGAGACCTTGGAGGCATAACATTCCGTCTCATGATCCAACATGGTCTCTTGAATTCCCACCACGCTTCTACCTTCCCAGAATTACCAGTGAACACTTTCACATACATTTCATTGACCAGAATCACAGGCGCATGGCCGCCTCTAGCTATGTGGGATGCTGGGAAATGTAGTCTTTTAGCTAGGCAGCAGTGCGCCTAGCTAATAAATGAGTTCTGTTATAAAAGGGAAGGGAAGAACTGATGGTAGCTGAAGGAATTGCCTCACCATTCTTGCCTTAGACCAGGGGTTGGCAAATGAAATTTCTGTTGAAACATTTTTTTAAATGATAATTTTTTTGCATCATTATAGATTCACATGCAATCGTAGAAATAATATAGAGAAATCCCTCCTACACTTTGCCCAGCGTCCCCCGATCGTCATATGTGGCAAAATTCTAGTATAATACCATAACCAGGATATCGACATTGATATGACCCACGATCGGATTCAGATTTCCCGTTCTACTGGCACTTGCGCGTTTGGATATGTGTGCACACAAGTTCTGCACAGTTTAACCACCCGTGCAGGTTCATGTATCCATCGTTTTTGTAAAGATACCGACTCCATGATCTGGAGGTGCCGTAATTTGTTAAATTATTCCCTCATCAAAGAGCATCTGGGTTGTTTCCAGTTTGGGGCTCTGGGAAATACAACTCCTACGAACATTCACGTACAGGTGTTTGTGTGGACGTACGCTTTCATTTTTCTGGGACAAATGCCCAGGAATCCAGTGATTGGGTCAGGGGATAGTTGCAGATCTAGTTTTCTAAGAATCTACCAAACCGTTTCCAGCGTAGGGGTGCCGTTTTACCTTCCCACCCGCAATGGAGGAGCGATCTCGGTTTCCCTACACCCTCTTCGGCTTTCGGGGTTGTCACTCTTTTGTGTTTTAGCCATGCCGATAGGTGTGGAGTGATCGCGCACCGTGGTTTTAATTTGCTTTTGCCTAATGGCAAATGATGTTACCCCATTTCTACCTACGCTTATTTGCTATTTGCGTGTCTTCACCGGTGACTTCATCTATGTTTGTAAATAAAGTTTTATTGGAACATGCTCCACTGTGTATATATCCTCTATGTCTGTTTTTACACTCTCATGCCAGAATCGAGCACGCGCGACAGAAACTGTAGGGCCTGTGAGCCTCAAATATTTCCTTGTTTGCCTTTTACAGGAGATTGTTGCCAAACTCTGCCTCAGACAAAGTATGATTTATTCCTTGTGGCGGGGCACAGAGTATCCAAGCAAAAGCAGGACTTTATTGGCAAGGAAGAAGGAAGACGTGATGGTGTCTGCTACGCTAAGGAAGCCCACCAGGGGAGCTCAGAAATGTTCCTGCAGCCTCGTTCAAAATAAGCAAGATTGAGGAGAAACAAAAATATCCCCAAAAGCAGAGTGGGTAAATGAAATGTGATATATTTGTACTTATGGATATGGAATACTTGTACGCACGAACTAGATACATAGATGTATTTGAAAACCATAATGTTGTACATCACTCTCAACGCTTAGGAGATGCCGAGGGTTTGGGGAGATGCGAGGCAGCAAACGGAGGAGTATTATTAATAAAATATATATGAGAAATATATTTTTATCATCTGAAAAATATATTTTTTTCCTTATAAATCACAGTATCACAGGGGCACCTGGGTGGCTCCGTCGGTTAAGCGTCTGACTTTGGCTCAGCTCATGATCTCGAGGTTTGTGAGTTCGAGCCCCCTGTTGGGCTCTGTGCTGACAGCACAGAGCCTGCTTCAGAGTCTGTGACTCCCTCTCTCTCTGCCTCCCCCACTTGTGCTCTGTCTCTGTCTCTCTGTCTCTCTCAAAAAATAAGTAAACCTTAAAAAAGAAATCACAATATCCCAGTCATGGTGTTTAATTCTTTTTATACCTTGTTGGATTTGATTTGCTAACATTTTGTTGAGGACTTTTTTCTCTATGTTCATGAGAGACATTAATCTGTAAAGTTTTCTTTTCTGGTCCTACCTTTCTCTGGTTTTTGGTATTAGGGTAATGCTGGCCTCACCAAAAGAGTTAAAAAGTATTCTCTCTGCTTCTGTCCTATAATTTGTTCCTCAAGTGCATAGTAAAACTCACCAGCGATCTCATCTGGGCCTGGTGCTTTCTGTTCTAGCAGGTTATTAATTATCGGTTCCATTTCTTTAATAGACACAGTCCTATTCAGATCATTTATTTCTTCTCGTATGAGTTTCGGCGGATGGTACCTTTCAAGGAATTGGTCCCTCTCATGTATTATCAAATTTGTGAGCATAAAGTTGTTCACAGGACTCCTTTATATCTCCGTGAGATCTGCATGGTTTCTGAGAAGTCAGATGTCATTACTTTGTTACTCTTTAGGTAAGGTCTCTTCCCCCACCCCCACCCCGCCTAGCTTCTTTCAGGATTTTTTTACCTTTATTTTTGATTTTCTATAGTTTGAAAGCGATACTTCTGGGTAGAGATTTGGGGGCTTTTTTCTGCTCCTGCCTGGAGTTCTTAGAGCTTCCTGGAGCTGTGGTTTGATGTCTGAGATCCCTTCGGGGGAGCGTCCTCGGCATCTTTGTTTCAACTATTTCTTCAGTTCCTTACTCTTTTCATTCCTCCTGCTGTTCCCATGATGCATATGTTACACCTTCTGTAGTGGCCCCCCAGTCTTTTTTTTTTAACATTTATTTATTTTTGAGACATAGAGACAGAGCGTGAGCAGGAGAAGGGCAGAGAGAGAGGGAGACACAGAACCCGAAGCAGGCTCCAGGCTCCGAGCTGTCAGCACAGAGCCCGACGCGGGGCTCGAACTCACAGACCACAAGATCCTGACCCGAGCGAAGTTGGCCGCTTAACTGACTGAGCCACCCACGCGCCTCCCCCCACCCCAGTCTTTTGATCTTCTGCTCTGTGTTTTCTATGTTTGTTTTCTTTCCTTTTCAGTTCTGGAGGTTTCTGTTGAGAGACAACCCCCCCCTCCCAAGCGCAGAGGTTGTTTCCACAGCTGCGCCCATCGACTAATAAGCCCATCAAACCCGTCCTTCACTTCCGTCACGGTTTTCTCTCTCCAGCATGTCTTCCTGGTTCCTTCTTAGGGTTTCCGCCTCTCTGCCTACATTGCCTCTCTGCTCTTGCGTGCCGTCTACTTTATCCATAAAAACTTTTTAGCGCAGTAACCAGTGCTGTTTTAAGTTCCCGGCCGGATAATTCCGACATCTCGGCCGTGTCTGGTTCTGACGCTTGGCCAAATCGTGTGTGCGCGTGTCGCTCATTTAGGATGCTTCATACTGTCTTCTTGATAGCATAACATGCTTTATCGAGTAGAAGGAACTGCTGTAAACAGACCTTTAGTAATATGGTAGCGAGGGGTGGGAGGGGGGAGGATCCCGTAGTCCTGCGATCAGGTCCGTCTTTAAGTGAACCTACAGCTGTATGTGAATTTCATGTGTTTCTCGGAGTTTTCTCTCCCCTTCGGTGGGACGGGAGGGCTGGAGGGGGCTGGAATTCCCTTCTCCCGTGCGGAAGGCCGGAGCTCACTGGGTCTGGGTATTTCCCTTCCCCAGATCAGCTACGCTCTGATCATTCTCCAGCAGGTTAGGCTCTGGTTAACCAGCTTCTCCCGACGGCAGGTCTTGTTAAGAAGAATACTCTGCTGTGTTGCCAGATGCTTCTTTCTTTCCCTCCTCCCTGCTTGGAAGCAAGAGGAGACCTCCCCCCCCCCCCGCACTGCCCTATCTGTCGTGAGAACTGGATCAAGCTCCCGGAGGAAAAACTCCAAAAAGCGTCCCTTTGAAGCTTCTGACTCTCAGCCTTGTCCTCGCCGAGCCTCCAGCAATTTCTCAATTGCGGGTTCGAGATTTCCTACCCCGGCATTGGTTTCAACTTGGAGTCTGCTTGGGTAAAGCCGAGACTCCCTGTCTTCGCCTGTTTCCGTTCTTGGGACCAGCCATTTTCTCTTCGTCCTCACCGCTGTTCTAGATCGCAAAAGATTTGATGGTTTTTTCAGTCTGTTCAGTGTTTTACTTGATGTTAGGACAGAGTGGGGTCTTCCAAGCTCCTAACACGCAGAAGTGAACGTCAATCTTAAGTAATACAGAACCTAACTCGGTCTGGAGAAGGAAGAAGGAAAGGAAGGCTTCTCGGAGGAAGCGTCCTCTAAAACGAAACCTGGCAGGAGTGAGGCAGGTGTTGGCGACAGGGGATGCGAGTTTCAGGCAAGAGAGAGAGAGCACAAGCGAGCGGAAGGCTGGAAGAGTCTGAGATGATCAGCGCTTAGAGACGGAAGGGAGGGCGTCCAGGGCCAGGCTGCGGAGGTGGGCTGGAGTCCGGTCACAGGAGGTCTTCCGTGGCGTTGCCCTTGGAGACATCTTGTGAAAACAGACATTAAGATTCACGACAATGACACGTCTCCAAAGAACCCAGGCACTTTGTAGACATTCCTGACTTCACCCTCATGATAGCTCCTGAGACGCTTCGAAGCGAGTCCTGAGTGGCTTAGGGCCCTTCGCTGCCGTTAAGTGCTCATATAAATCGTAACTTATTGGCTCAAATGTTTGATTTCCTATTTTTCTTTCCGTGTGTGTGTCACCTGTAATTGGAGTGCCAAAGTGCTCGGTGCGCCAAAGTGCTCAGAGTGATTTTTCTATTAAAACAGAAAGGAGGGGAGACTCCTGTCTTTAGCGGAGTGGGAAGTGAAATAGACCAGGCAACTCCTTCTGTCTCTTGCACGAGCACTTGGGGCGAGATTTATGAGGCTTACCGCGCCATCTCCCACTTCCTTCCTACAGCAGCGAATTCATCTTTCTCTCTGCTACTCTGCGTGTGTGTGTGCGCGCGCGCGTGTCCGTGGACATATCTTTATTGTAGCCTCACCAGTAACACAACTATTTATTGAGCATTCACTATGTGTGGTCACAAAACTCAGAAATACTTTCTGCCCTCTCTTAGCTCCGTCATTCATGGATTCATTTGTTTACTCCTTCATTCATTCAGCCAATGAACCGACATTTTTAAACTTTTTTTTAATGTTTGTTTATTTTTGGGAGAGAGACAGAGCGTGAGCGGGGGAGGGGCAGAGAGAGACGGAGACACAGAATTCGAAGCAGGCTCCAGGCTCTGAGCCGTCAGCACAGAGCCCGACGCGGGGCCTGAATCCACCAACCACGACCTGATCACGACCTGAGCCCAAGTCAGAAGCTTCCTCGACTGAGCCCCCCAGGCGCCCCCTGAACCCACAATTGTTGAGCACATCCTAGAACCAGGCTCCGTGCTAGGGGCTGAGAACACAGGGATGAGCAAGCCGGACGTGGTTCCCACTCTCAGAGACCCTATATTCTAGTGGGAGAGATGCACAAACATGTAAATAATAAAACAATTTACCCCCTAAGGTAAAGGCCAGCTTCAGGGATGGAGAACCTCGTGGGTGGATGTGTTACGTAGGGACGGCTTGTCTGAGGAGGTCACCTTCAAGCTGAGAGCTGAAGGGCAAAGGCCGGCAGCCACACTGAGGAGTGATGTGGCATGAGTCTTTGAAAAGACAGAAGTATGTGCAAAGGCCCTGGGGTGGAAAAAGGCTTACCTTCCTGGACCACAGACGGGTTTAAATGGGAAGGTGTAAAACACACAGCAAACCCTGACACATTACTGCCAGGGATGTAAAATAGTGCTGCCTCCACTTTGAAAAAAAAACATATGGCAGTTTCTCAAATGATGACACACGATTTTAAAGGACTTAACCCAATAAGGGTGCCTGGCTGGCACTGTCGGAGGAGCGTGCTACTCTCGATCTGGGGGTCGTGAGTTCGAGCTGCACATTGGGTGTAGAAATTACTTAAAACGAATAAATAAATTAAAACTTAAAAACATTTTTAAACGACTTAACCCAACAATCCAAGTGTATAATCAAGAAAAATGAAAACGTGTCTACACAAATACCTGTGATGAATGTTCATAGCAGCATCGTCACAATCGCCAAAGGGTAGAAACCACCCAGATGTCCATCAATGGGTGAATGAATAAACAAAATGCGGTCTATGCATACAATGGAATATTATTCCACTATTAAAAGGAACGGGGTGCTGACAGATGCTACAACATGGTTGAAGCTCAAAAACAGGAATGCTCCGAAAGATACCAATCACAAAGGACCGCATGTCATATGATTCCATTGATAGGAAATGTCCAGAAGAGAGAAATCTAGATAGAAAGTGGAATTATGTTTACCTAGGGAAGGATTAGGGGGATGGCCAAAGAAAGTGGGTTTTTTTCTGGCGTGGCGAAAGTATTCTAAAATGTGGCGACGGAGGTTGTATGGCTGGCTCAGTCAGAAGAGTACGCGCCTCTTGATTTCTAGGTTGTGAGTTCGAGCCCCGTGTTGGGTGTCGAGATTACTTAAAAATAAAATTCTTAAAAAAATAAAATGGAGTGATGGTTATACGTACCTGTGAATATTCTAAAAGCTGTTGAATTACATACTTCAAATGGGTGAATTGTACAGCCTGTGAATTGTATCTC
>PITB01020947.1:0-29941 GCA_004024585.1 Paradoxurus hermaphroditus | reverse complement strand
CGACACAAGATATCCTTTGGATGCAGAAACTACAATGTAATTGGAAAACTAAAATACATAGATATTATATGTAAAGGAACTAAAGTCATTAGTGTCATACAGCCTTTTAACAGGAAGCTATCTTATAGACTACACAGACCCCTCATTTTAAAAACAAGAAAATTTAAACCAAAGAGAAAAATCAACACTTTGTCCAGACATTTAGTTCATGGCAGAGCTAAAACTAGAATAAGGTCTTCTGACTCCTTTCCCAGGACACTGTACCCTACACTATATCTTATACTTAGAGAAGAGTGATGGTTTGGGGATGATATATTTCAAAGCAATCTCTAAATTAACATGCAATGCTAAAACCACACACTAGCACTTCAAAGAGAAGATCATTAAATGATGGGTATAAGGGGGTAAGATTATATAAAGAAACTGTCTTTGTGGTTCATCTTAAGGAAACTATAAAGTGTGTACTAGTTAAAGGAAGGGAGAAGAGTATTCTAGATAGGAACAATTCAATGCCATTCAGCAAACATTTTACTAGCGCTTCTTATATACCAGGTAATACGCTGTGAGTTGGAAATACATAGTTAATGGAGACAAGATCTTTACCTGCAAATAACCTAGCAAGTAAGCATAAAATGGATCAAAATTACGTTAAGGAAAAGTGGGATGCAAGACCTATTCAGGCTATTCTAGAACCAGAAAGCAGGAATAAGTAAATCAGATAGACAATCAGAGAAGACACCCTAGAAGTAGTAATATTTGAACAAAGTTTTGAAGGACATGTGGTCTTTTAGCTGGACAAAGATAGTAAGAAGGGAATTCCTAGCAGAGGGGATACAAAGTATGAAGTCACCGAGGCTATAAAAAGCCACACATCATTGGGAACCTCTGTGCCTGAAGCCAAGTATCCATTTGTGGAGATGGCAAGGAGTGGGGTTGGAGAGAAACTACAAATGTGGTGATCCATAAGGGTGTCAAGGATGAGCTCCAGGAGCAAATAGGCATTTGTTTGAAAATCCTTACCTATACTCTTTTCTCTTTCCTTGGCTTCTTTGATGAGTTCAAGTACTAAAATGGACAGATACCCAGTGGAGGATGGCTAGGTGGGAGCTAGTTCATGAGGAGATGTGTGTGCTACCATGCTACATTTGAACTCAGTTCTGAAAAGCAGGAGTTACTGAAGAATCTAAAGCAGGGAAATGGTATGACCAGATTTGTGTTTTAGAAACATCAGTTTGACAGAAGAATGGAAGATTTATTGGTAGGGAAAGAGACTGGAAACAGAGGCTCTAACCAGTAACTCACTAATCTAATCAGTGACAATAATCCAAGTTACCAGAGATGGGGACCCAACATAAAGCAGGCACAATGCTACAGAGATTCAGGAGACAGAAGGTACAGGACTTGGTGGGTAAGGAAATGTGGAATACGAGGGAAAGGATGAGGAAGATGGAAAAGAATGCAGAATGGTGTTGCCATTAACTGTAAAATAAGAACTTATCAGCAGACAGATGGTGTTAATGCACCGGAAGTGTCTGTGATCTTCCAGACTATATTGAGAAGAGACCTGAGTGGGGAGACCTTCTGGAACTTGCTTTAAAAGACAGGTTGATGCTATGAGGGGAGGTGAAAAAAGAGTTGGGAGGAAACCAGAAACAAAATTCATAAAGTCATAAAGGCAGGGAGGAGCAATTGTGATGTGGCAAGAAATACTGTGAGAATAGTCTAGTCAGAGCAGAGTCCAGGTAAGAGATTTGTAACCACACCTCATAAAGTGGAGTCCAAGTTGAGAAAAGGACTTGGAAAACTGGGAAAGGAGTTTGTGTTTGATACAGAAAGCACTGCTATGCTAGTGAGTCCATCGATTTTTACTAGCAGCGGTGATAATACTGTCTTTCTCTTGTGCTTTATGCTATTTTGAAATTCTTTCACATTCATTAATGTTCTCATTTGGTACTCATCATCTCTTTAAGAGAGATAGGGCAGGACTAATTATCTCTCCTTTACAGATAAGGAAACCAACTCCCAGAAAAGGCTGAGTGATTAGACCTTCCTTACATAGCAATTAAAGGTAGAGCTAGGACTGGAATCCTGATTTCTTGTCCCTCCATAAAGGACTCTTTCTAATTTTCAATCCTGCCCAATCTTAGGCCTCTGAAGCTTGGCAGAATGCATGAGAGAGTCGTGGGTCCCATGGAGAGGTACCTCCCCTCTGTCATTCTCCTGACGCTTCCATGTCAGTAAGAACTATGTGAAGCCATAACCCCCACTTGGCATCTTGAGAGAAATCTAATAGAACCTCCACCCTAACTCTATGCTCCCTTCCAGCTGCTCTGGATCCACTCCAGAAGGGCTGAGTTAGCAGCCACCACTGCTGGTTTTCACATCCTGCCTTATAAATGGCAAACAGCCACTAAACTAGATGTGTGGTGAGCAGGTCTGTTTTAGAAATCACTTCAGGCCGACTCACAATTCTGCCTAGTCCAATTAACAAGGTGAAAACAAAGCTTAATTCTTCAACACAATCCTGCACGGGCCAGTTATGACAGTTCTGCCCTGTGGCCGCACTCTCAAGCCAACCCTTATTTGCTCAAATGCACACCCTTGGTCAGAAATGTTGATAGGTGAGGGACTGAGTGAAGTTGTTATACACATGGAAATCCATTCCTACCACTGTAAAAGAAAAGTGCATAACTTTTTTAAAGTGTCAGAACTTTTGGAAGGAATCCAGAGCTCTCTACTATCAAGTGTTTGAATCTGGAGCTAAAAGCCCTGAATTGTACCTTCTCTATGTCAAAACCAAAATGAACTAACTCCAAGTCTGGACAAGAACTCTCCAAGGTTCCGGTGTCTGCTGTGTGTGATTCAGGGGCTAATAAATTTAGAGAACCAAATGGATTACATTCTTGAGTCTCCAATTAAACCTTTTAATGACTTAAAACTACATCTACTACGTCCAACTCAATTAAAAAAAAATAACCAATAAAATATAACCACAGTTTGAGCTGCAAAGTAAATGAAAGATATACAAAAATACTAGCTGGAAATGCAAGCAATCTTAATCTATGTCCCTCCTAACTAGAATTGACCAGATGGGGACAAGGTAGAATCCAGAGAGCAGGCCCACTGAAAAATGCTGAATGCAGGTCTGTTCTGAGACCCAGGAACAAGAAGGGGATGAAATTCAGAGCAACCGATAAGGCCTACTTGCAAGAACATACAGGGAAGAATCCGGTAGGAAAGTGAGGCTCATTCATGTAGGTGCCTTAGAGGTCCATTGGAACAGGGTAACTAACTTCTCCATCTTTGTCAAAAGTGAGGTTAACTGCCACCTATAACCTTGGTCCCACTAGGTCCCTCAACCAAACATAACTAGAAAAACAGCATTTTAGCAGTGTAACCTCTCCAGCCAGGGGTGTCAGAAATTAAGCTTGTAATCATAGACTCAATGTTGTAAATCAGTATGCCTGAAGGTAAAACCTGAGCACAAAATTGCTAACTAATGGTCACAGCATTCACCAGTTACTGCTGGATTGGTTCAGTCTATATAACTAGGCTTACGATTCAATTTCCTGTTTCTGATTCTAGCTTCTTACAGAGTAGGGATATGTAAACTATGGCCCTGGCCCAAACCTGTTCTTAACCTACTTTTATAAATAATGTTTTATAGGAATCCAGTCACATCATGTGTTTAGAGGTTGTCTATCACTTGCTTTTGCACTATGATGCGAGGTAAGCAATTGTAATTAAGACCATTATAGCCTGAAAAATCTAAAATATTTATTACCTGGAACTTTGCAGAAAATTTGCTAGCCCATGCTAGAGTGACTAAAACTGTCCCAAATTTGAGAACACAGGCCTCAACACACTAGGGATTGCTCCTTTACACACTTCCCACCAGGAGTTGGCTCAATTTTCTATCCCTCTAGCCTCTCTCAAGGCAACAGCACTAAATGGATAGACTGCCAGAGTCAGGTTGTAGATTTAACCTTTTTAGAAAGCAAGCCCAGCCTAAATCAAACTGGAATGTACCACAAGGCACAAATTGAGACCTTCCATACCCACCCAAGAAAATTCCCTTGCACTCCAGGAGGCTGACTGTAAGGACCACATCACTAAACTCCTAGTCCTTCATCTTTCAGTTATGTTTGGTGCATGAGGAGCACCTATAGGAGGAGATCAAACCAAGAGATGAAGATGAGACAAGGGTATGTATTTGCCTGCCTTTATCAGTAGTCCTGGCAGTCAGCTATGCCTCTGAACCAAAGGTCCTGGATTTGGTTAAACAGTCCTCTCCACAGAGCTGTTTCCAAGTTCTGCTAATCATTCCCTCTCTATACCTCTTCAGGCCTGGACATAGTAATGGCATCCACTATTACCAGTTCTGTGAACTGCTTTATCCCTGTCATTTCCCCCACACTGCCTATATCTTTATTAGTCTCCTTATCAAATTATTCTCAAATTGAATTTTAGGTAACTTACATTAGGATGCTACTTTAGGGTGCAAATTTTAGGGTGCCATTTATTTCCTCTTAGGATCCTAACTGGGGGTGTCTGGGTGGCTCCGTTGGTTAAGTGGCTGACTTCGGCTCAAGTCATGATCTCACAGAGTGTGAGTTCGAGCCCCACATCAGGCTCTGTGCTGACAACTCAGAGCCTGGAGCTGCTTCAGATTCTGTGTCTCATTCTCGCTCTGCCCCTCCCTGACTTGTGTTCTCTCAAAAATAAATACATATAAAAAGTTAAAAAAAAATAAAATAGTTAATATTCATACAATACTAAAAAAAAAAAAAAAAAGGATCCTAACTGGTATAGTGATTGGGATCAGGATCCCATGAACAGACCAAAAATACGGTATTTGGGGATTGGGTTGCTTATGTAACTCAGGAGAATATCGACAACCTCCAGCTGGGGAAACTGGGACTTGAATAACATACAACATTGCTGGTAAGAAAATTACCCATATTATCTCCAGTGGTGGTATGGGATGAAATGCAAATAGAGGGCAAGGCTTTGGGATATCAACAGACCTATAATTTAGTTGCTATGGTGATCATAAAATTTATGGAGTCACCCATCTTCTGCTTGTGGCCCTAGACAGCTAAAGGAATAAATACAGAAAGTAAGAAATTGCTATACAACTGTAACACAGTGAGGAAGATCATAAAGCTTATGGTAGCATAGAAAGATTCCTTCTTCTCCTATATGTGGACACCAAGAAACTATGACTGATAATCCGGGGCCTAATTATTAGAGGTGCAAAATAGCATTCCAATTGAGAGCTGAATTCTACCAGATCTCTTATATACTGGTTGGGGAAAAGTAGGATTCTTTGACTGAGAACTCAGAACTCTTAAATCTGTTTGAGTCATTTTTATTGGCAAGAGAGATCACTCCCAATAAATGAAGGAACCTGATTTGCCTACAAAAACACTTGGTCAATGATGAAATCTAGGGCAGTGACTCACTAACTAATGCCAATTTTTATTGATGGCTACTCCACACAGCATCCATTATTACCTCCAGGTCCATATTTAACACTAATTTTGATAGAGTTCAGACTGAGAAACATATGGCTTTCTATGGGATAAGACAGCCCATAAACAGAAAAATTTATAGAACCATGACATTCTGTATCACCTTAAGTGTCGAATATGTATTATAGTAGTGGATTCTAAGTTCATTAAATGACAGACCAATTAAAGTCATGGCCAGCCCAAATTCATTGAGATGTCTGTATTCATCTAACATTGGCTACGATTCACCTAACCTAACTACTAGGTGGTCTGTTAATGAGATTAAAATATGCCAGAACTTTGTTGGCATATTGTAGAGGAAAATTACTGTATTCATCATGTTTCTTAATTTTTTTGTACTTTTTCATGCTTTGGCATCTTAGAGCCTTGCAGACCCAAGGAAGGACTGCCCCTCCCAAGGTTAAGTGATTCCTAAAGACAGCAAACAAGTTGATTTCAAGGATATCTGTGATTATACAAGCCAACTAATGCATAGGATCTACTCCAGCCACCTTGTTTATCAAACTCACACTGCAAATCAATATTGCCCCTGCCCTAAATCATCTGAGAGCTAAGTACCTGACAACTAGGAACCATGCAGATATCCAAGAGCCCACAGAAAGTGTTCAAACCAACCAAGCCTAGGCTTACTCAGCATACCTACCCATGTTTCCAATTTCTTCCCTCAAAAAAATGCAGTAAAGTATCTGTACCATGCATTTCCTTTACCTCTTCTGCCTCCTGACTGACCTAGGTGCTTCCTCATGTGGTCCTACATAGCACTGCATGTCCCTTCCTCTTGGGAATTATGAGTAATAAATCATTCTTTAATGCAGTTTTCTCATGTCATCTCATACCTGATTAACACACATCCCCAGGTCCATTTTAGAACAAAGACCAAATCATCAGGGAAAAGGAAGCAATGGGATGAATCAGTTTTGTGTGCATCCTTTCCCTAAACTATATCTCACTGGATGATCCAGAAGATACTTCCTTCCTATTATGAAAGGTATTATGGGTGGTAGGGGAGGGGAGTGCCAGTTTTCTGGAAGAGCTCTATGTAGTTGTGCTCTGTAGACTGAGGAAAATGATGGAGACTGCTACACTGGACAGTCCCTGACTTCAAAGGAAATGATGGGATGCTAGAGTAGCAAACCAGATAGTGGCACTTAATTCTCAGAAGGAAGGTGAGTGTAATTACCACAATAAGATGTGGAAAAGTGGTAATCAATGTTTTGACTTAAAGGGATCTGAGGCAATGGTTAATTGACCACAGGTGTCCTGGAAACAAAACAGATAAGCAGCCCACTAAGATACAGTTTGACACACAGAGGTCTGGTGGACAGAAATCTAATTTCAGTATCAGTAGTGAGAACCCATAGCCCATATAACACAGTTTCCAGGTCCAAGCCCGTTCATACACCTAGGTACATTCAACTCAGGGAAAGCTGGATGCTTTACTTAAGAGGTAATGCCAATTACAGGTGTGTTTTTGAATGCTAAATTTTCAGTGAATAAATCAACACAGTCTTTTAAATCTGATACATAACTTTAAACTTAATGAATGCATTTTTCCTCATTCCCACCAGAATTATTAAAAATTAAAATTCCCATCTGACTGCTAAAAAAAACCAAAAAACAATCAGAAACAATTTTCCTTCACATCCAAGAATAACAGTACATGTCCACCATCTTGCCTTGGGGCTATATCAACTTTCCTGTTTCCTGTCATGTAGGGTTAAGGGAACTTTATTATCTTAATAACCAACAAAATATCAAGCTGGTCAGTCACATGAATAGCCTGATTCTCACTGGAACTTTGGAAATGACTACATACTTTTTAGAGTGCAACTTGGTCATATATATCAAAAGCTAAAATACTATAAGGTAACTTGTGATCCAATAATCCTAAGATTTTATATTCAGATTTACACAAATGAAAAAATTGAGTACATGCAAGTAGACATACAACCAAAAGTGTTTATTGTATCATTGCTCATAAATGTGAAAACCACAATTAACCTTAATATGCTAAAACAGAAAATCATCTAATTAAAATATGGCACATCCATATTCTAGAAAGCTATATACGCATGATAAAAGAATACTGTAAACATATACTTGGAGAGGATGGAGAGGATTTCTCAATATACCAAATGGAAAAGTATGTTATAAAATAGTTTCTGTATTATGTTAGTACTTTGTCATAAAATGCTTATTTTTTTTTAAATTTATAAAGATATATACTAAAATGTTAACAAAAGTACTTTTCAGGAGGATTTTGGGTGATTTTACTTCTTTCCTTCACATTTTCTGTTTTATCTGAATTTTTTATAATAACTATATTGACATGTATAATAAAAAAGCAAAACTAATTCCGATTTGGAAAAGCAAAAGAACCACTTAACATAAGTTGAGTGACAGCTGAGAAAGGTTTGCATCAAAGCTGAGCATGGTGAACCCCACAGAAAACTCGACCAAGTTTTATATGATCTCCCTAGAAAAAGACGTAGGTCAACATCTAGGGGTGGCCTGAACTGCAGGTAATGACTCAGGGGATCCATCTGGAATGACTGGAGGCATGCAGAAGCAAGAATGGAGGAAGGCCATTGCAAGGCCTCCCTTTACAACCCCTAAAGTGTATACCTAGGCCAATGTACCAGCAAAGTGAACAGATCATGAGGAATTGAAAACTGTGGAAACAAATAAGGAGGAAAATTGATATGTCTCTCTGATTTAATGACTCCTAATTCCCAGAAAAATGAAGCGTAAAGTTATTTATACACACGTCAATAAGATTAATTTGATCTTTCCATGTGACAGGCACTATCCTAGACACCAGATATAAAAAGATGGACATGATAGAAGCAGTTTTTGGCTCCAACAAGGTTGTGGAGGACAGTCTGACAAAAGGAAAATTACATGCAGGGAGAGTCAGATGGCTCTAAGAGGCATAAACAAACAACACTTTTTTGGGATGAGTAGTTGAAGAACAATTCCAGGTAGAAGTAACATTTAGCTTGACATCTGAAAAGTAAGTACGAGTAACTGTTGAAACGAGAAAGGGTATAGAAGGTAATGTTGGGGAGGAAAAGGAAGTGAGTCTTAGCAGAGGAAATGTGCAGTTATCCAATCAAGGTCTTACTCTGCTTTATGAATTTTTCTATAAGTACTTATGCTTGAATATTTTTAGCCATAGAGAATTGCTTCTTCCCAAAGCAGTCAATTCCATCTTGGACAGCTCTAGTTGTGTGAAAGTACTTCTTTAAATAGAGTCTCCACATTGCCTTTCTATAAATTCCATCTATTGATCTATTTCTGCACTTAGAAGTTATACAGAATGAGTCAAATCACTCTTCTCCATGATATTCCTTCCAATGTTTGAAGGCCATTATCAAATCCTTTCCTAGCTACTCCTCCAACAGTCCTTTCCCTTTGCTTTTTCATGATTCAATTCCAAATTCCTCAAAATCCTAGTTATTCTCATATAGACATGCCCTAACATGCCAAGTTCCTGTGTAAATATTAAAAAATAATAATAGTCCAATAAATATTTATTGATCATGTACTATATGACAGGCATTTTTCTAGGTTCAAGTAAAAGCAAAGGGAATTAAACAGAGTCCCTTGACCTTATGGAGCTTATAATCTAGTGAGGAAGAGATAGATGTTGAAATATGAATATATTATATTACATTATATTATATTATAGAGTGAATATATATAATATTATACTGTAATAAGTATATCTTAGGGTAGATTCGTAAAAGTAAAATTCTTGGGTCAAATGGTAAGCAGGTTTTTAAGGCTTTCAGTACATTGTGCCAAATCACCTTCTGGAATTTTTTCCCAGTTCCAATCTTCACCAGCAATATACAGGATTTCTAATTTGCCACTTCTTCAGCCTCCTACTTAATCATTTTAAAGTATTCCCAAGGTTGTTGATGAATAATTGTGTCTCATTTCAATTTACAACTTTTATTACTAGTGAACCTAAATATTTTTTTTCCATTTTTGTGAGATGCTTATGCATATCTTTTGCCCATCATTCTAAAAGTAGTTTTTTTTAGGTCAAATATGTGTAAATACTTTATCACAGAATTAAGATATTAACCTATTCTATTTCCTATATGTTAAAAATAGTTTACCACCATTTCATAATTTTCTTATTGGTATATTTTTGTCAGAGACGGTGCTTTTAGGTGTTGAGTTATTTAGTAATTAATTCCATTTATCATTTTCTTTGTGCTTTCTCATTCTAGCTTTGATAGAGTTCTTGGAAAAAATTATTCCCACTATGTCACATAAGTCTTTAGTTATAATAATTCCTGGTCCAGGCACCCTGGGTGGCTCAGTCGGTTAAGAATTTGACTCTTGATTTCAGTTAAGGTCATGATCTCACAGTTTGTGGGATAGAGTCTTACTTTGGGTTCTGTGCTGAGGGCATGGAGCCTGCTTGGGAGCCTCTCTCTGCCCCTCCCCTGCTCACACTCAAGCTCTCTCAAAATTGATAAATAAACATTAAAAAAATTCCTGATCCTTCTATGAATTTTAGAACCTAATATTCAATTAATTATAATTTAATTAATAATAATATTTCGGTACCTATCATTTATTTTGGTGAAAAGAATAAGATAGGAATCTTTACTCTTTTCTCTCAGAAAAGTCCGGGCATTTTAATAACATAGCCGTTTTTAAATGCCATTTACCCTTCTACCTAGCATTCCTTCTGAACAGATCACATGTAAATCCAAAGGACTGTCCATACTGGGTTCTCATTCCTCTATAGCTGCTCTAAGTAGCTGTTGCCGTGTTAGTGGAAGCACAGTTCTCTTATATGCCAAGTGCTTCTCTTGCTGTATTCTGGCTCCATATAGGCATATGAGTTTAGAATTTTGTCCTAGGACATCCTCCAAATTGTTGAGTCTTATAACTCTATTAAGTATCCACTTAGCACTCCTCCTTCCCCCAATACCTGCATTTTCTAAAGAGCTTACTGCTATCAGTAAAAATGCCAACAACTCTGACAACAGTGGCAGCAACATCTATAAATCTGGGGAAGAGCACTTCAGGTCTCAGGTCATACAGCTTGGTCTCATATAGAAGTGGATGCCCAATGTTTGGGAGGCTTCTGAACCAAAGGGAAGAGTCCACACCTTCTGAAATGCCATGGAGGTGTCTAATTTGGTTCTACAGAACAAAATGGAGACTATCACCAGATAATAATTGCAGGTTGGCATTTTTTCCCTCTTACTTGTTTATGTATTGTCCCAATGCATGTACCCAGAGACTGCTGCTGTGATGCATTCTTCATCAACCCAGTCAGAAAAGTGGCACACTTGATGCAGGCAAACATTTCCAAGTTCTAGGGAGACCCAGAGAGCCATCCAAGAAAGTTAGATTGTGACCCACACAATCATAGTCAACTATCAGTTATGGGGATTGAGGAAATAAACAAGGAAGTAAACAGAAAAGTACCCTCTGCCTCCAGGACCAGCAACCGAGGCACATCACATGTTTGCTAAGAGTCATGTGAACTTGGCACTTGTCCTTACATACCCACTTTGAGAATAAAATAAATGACACTCTTAGATTACAGATGCTTTAGAAAGATGCCTCCAAACAGCCAATTCTCATAAAATAGAAGCAAGGCTTCTATTTTCATACAGTAGATGAGTGGGAAGGAGTTACAGAA
The DNA here is from genome assembly GCA_004024585.1 of Paradoxurus hermaphroditus. Classification (NCBI taxonomy): domain Eukaryota; kingdom Metazoa; phylum Chordata; class Mammalia; order Carnivora; family Viverridae; genus Paradoxurus; species Paradoxurus hermaphroditus. Next base: position 18,733 of record PITB01020947.1, on the reverse strand, counting down.
AACTCCTTACTCAACAAATCCTCTTTTAAATTGCCAACAGGTGAACAATTATACTACTTAAATGTATTATCTAAGGGGCATCAGGGTGGCTCAGTCGGTTAAGTGTCCGACTTCAGCTCAGGTCATGATCTCACAGTTCACGGGTTCAAGCCCTGCATCGGGCTCTGTGCTAACAGCTTGGAGCCTGGAGCCTGCTTCAGATTCTGTGTCTCCCTCTCTCTATGCCCCTCCCCTGCTCATGCTCTGTTTCTCTCTCTCTCTCTCAAAAATAAATAAACATTAAAAATTTTTTAAATGAATTATCCAAAAATATCTGGTAAAAGGATATAATGGTTACTATTATGAGTCAACATGGAGGGTATTTTGGGATGAGATTAACATTTGAATCAGTAAACTTTGAGCAAACAAATTGTTCTTCCTAATGTGGGTGGTCCTCATCCAATCAGTTAAAGGCATGAATTAAACAAAAAAGACCAGTCTTCCCTGAGCAGGAGGAAATTCTCAAGCCAACTGCCTTCAGACGTCATCTGCGCCATTGGCCATCCTGGGTCTGTACCTGCAATCCTTCAGATTGGAAACTGCACCATTCACTCTCCTGGGTCTCTAGGCTGCCAACCAACACTGCAGATTTGGACTTTCCAGCCTCCATAATTTTGTGAGCCAACTCTTTAGAACACATCTCTTTATAGAGATTTTAAAATATATTCTATATTTTATATTTAAATACACACACACAAACACACACATACATATACACACATCCCATTGGTTATATTTCTCCAGAGAACCATGACTAATATGGGCCATTTTTACTAGGAAAAGAAAAAAAATTCTTTTCATCGTATTTCATTACCAAATTAGCTATTCGGATCTCTAGTTTCTGAAAAAGTGGCAAACGAGATAAATAAGTTTAATGGAGAAGACCAAAAATAAAAACAAACAACAAATAAAATAAAACTGATTTGCCCTGAGTGTAGATACCTGAGCATCTGAAAGGCATCAAAGAAATGATGGTCATGGCCAATGAAAAGAAAGAGATGGACAAAAACAAGGACATCGAAGGCAAGCTATTTTATACTATTTTTCCAGGACTAAAATCTGAAGGTGGTCAATAGAAAGCTGAAATGCCTCAGAGACCAGCACTACACTAGACTGTGCCAGGCTCAAAGATAAGAGTTATATGAGTCGCAGACCAGAAAATTCATAGATGTTTGGTCTTTGTTAGAGTGAGACCACTGGATAAGAACAGGTTGCTAAAGGAACCAGGGAGAATGCTCAATCTTGATGAAATCTTATTTTTTAAAAAACTAGAAAAGAAAAAAGTAGGAAAAATATCAATGTTGTGCTTTTTGGTGCTCTAAAATGCACTGAAATTATAGTAAAAAGAAGATTCTGTCATTTACCATTCATGTGACCATGGGCAAAGGACTTCTTTCATCTATATATGCTAACAGGAAAATAATTCTTTCTCAGGTAAATAAACACTATAAAGTAGATACATTTATTGAATGCTATAGACTCTCAATAAACATCAGATTCCTTCCTTTTGATCCTAATATTAAAATAGATATCATGGTACTTTTTTCTCTGAAAACTGGACTAATTTTGAACACATTTTCCCCTAGCCTAAGAACAAAGTCATTTTGAGCCTTTCAATAATCAAATGCCTGGTGCATTATGCCTTTCCTGGAGAAAGTAGTCTGGCATAGGCCAACCCGCACAAACTCAAAGGTACCAACACAACGGCTGGTAGAGATTAGTTTATAAATACAAATCCCTATTATTCTTCCAGTTCCCTAGGTTTAAAAGTCCAAGAAGAGTTGCTGACTGCCCCTACTCGTCACCCATATTTTGTTAGTTACCAAGTCCTACGGATGTTACTCCCACAGTGTTGCCCGCACATGTGCCCCTGCCCTCTACCTCATCCTAAACTTGTTTGGGCCTTCATTACCTTTTGTGCTGAATATGCCTTGACACTTGGACTCTCAGATGAACCTTTCTGTAGCATAGATCACATAATGTTGCTGTGCTGCTCAGTCTTCTCCAATGCAAAATGGAGATAATATTAGTGCTAGTTCATGGGGGTTTTGTGAGGATTAATTGAAGATAATACATATAATAATTCTTACGATATTGCCTACTTAGAACTCATGAACTCTTGGCTCTCATTTTTTTGGTGGTATCACCATCATCATCATCATCATTGTCATTATCATCATTATTGCTATTACAAAGTAAAGAGTAAAATAGCAAAGTCTTTTATTTAAAACCTTCTAAAAGCTAGTCTAAGCCTATCTTCTCACCTGGGAAACCAGAGGCAGGGACCCAACACCTGCCTGTAGAAGCAGCATTTGGTAGAGACGTGCAGAGCAGTTCCAGGTACCCTGGAGACCCATGCAGAACAGTGTCATGTGTCCAGTAGATTGCACAGAAGGACATACAAGTGTCAAATTTTCTGGATTCAGAAAGAATCTGAATCCTACTTTTGAGTCCAGTGAAATGGGGCTGCTGGTGCCATTCTGATCAGGGCTCCTATTATTAGATAGAAGAGGAGGCAGGGAAGCCTTCTGAGTGCCTGAACTATTCAACACCATGACATTCTGCCTATTCGTACAAGAAGATAATAAAGGCGAGTACACGTAAGTAGCTCTAGAGTCAAACTGCCTGGAGTTGAATCTGACTTCTGTAGCTCATTAGTAGTATGGCCTTGGACAAATACTTAACCTCCCTATGACTCAATTTGCTCATTTTTACAAGCTAGATAACAACATAAACTAGCTTATAGAATTTCCTGAAAAGTAAATGACTTACTGCCTGTAAAGAGCATAAAGTAGACCCTGGTACATGGTCGGAGTTTTAAAATATTAGGTATTACTGGGAAGATGATAAATAGCTAGAAGTAAGAGTGCTGGATCCAATACCATATGTACTGCTAAACTGATCATAGTATTTCTCATTCCCTTTTCAGTACTAAATGATAGAAATTCTTTTAATTTTTGTAAATTTGATAAGAAAAAAATATAACATCATTTTAGTCACTTGTGCTGGGGCACTTTTGCATATTTACAGATGCCTCCTTTTATGTGTGGGAATTTACTGTTCAAGTTACTTATTTTTTAATTTATAAAATTTTTTGCTCTCAGTCATGCCCATTTTCACTACACAAAAGTGGACTCAGTGTTCATGCCCCCTCCTCACTTTCCCATCACTGCAGCCTGAGGAAAATGAAAGGACACACAGAGCATCCCTTCAGACTATCTTCATTCTGGTGGAACAGAGTCCTCTGACCCACACCAACTAAGGTTTAGAGGCTGAATTCTAGCTAGTGACGGAGTGTGTGTTTATCAGACCTGTGTGCAAGAATCAAGCAACAGAGCAAGATAGTGGTTTGAACCAGACAAGAATTCTAGGTCCTTGCCACCTTTTTCAGAAACACCAGTAACACCCAATAAATGTGTGGCACATGTGCCTAAGCAAATGAGTCCTGAAGAAATAGATTGAGTTCATATGTTTATTCAGCCAGCTGTCTGTCGATTTATTTACTGAGCATTTACCAACTAAACACTGAAAGAACAGCATAGTGTTGGGAAACATTCAAGAAATGAGGAAAGCATAAACCACATGCTCTCAAAGTAAATTAAAATAGCAACACAGACAGAAACAACCAACATACAAGTCTCTGTGACCTCCCATGATGGTGGCCATAATGGATCCCAGAGCTTGCATTTTGCTAAACTCCAGGTCATGTGTGACAATCTTACTTTTATGGTAATCTGCCAAGGCCCCTTCAAAGGACATGAACTCTATAGGCAGCATTATTCTGAGGAGAATAAAACAAAACAAAAAAAATAGCACAGATTTTTGGCTCATGATCAGGTGACAATGAAGAGGCAGGCCGGTGAAAGTTGTGTGCTGCCTTTTTTTTCTCTTAATTCCTGACTAGAAGTATCATCTATCATTTGACATTTCCTCCTGGGTATCCCCAACACGTTTTAGACTAACATGTACAGAATCAGATCATCACCAGATTCCACCTTGTCCCCAATGGCTGGCTGCAAGCCGTTGTTTCTTACTACCTGGGATGACACCACCATCTGGCCACTCATGATACAAAGAAATCAGGGGCCATCTTTGACTCCACTCTCCCACAGCCCCGCATCCACTCCATCATCTTATTCACTTCTGGAATAATGTTTCTCCATCTCTGCCATCATCACCCTCTGTTTCAAGGCAACCTCCTCTCCTTTCCCTCTGCTTCTTTTATCTTTATAACATTCTAATTTGTATATCTGCAACCATTCAGGCCTTTCTCAGATGTGTCCTCCACAAGACAGTCAGAATAACCGTTTCAAAAGGGAAATCATTCATATCTATGCTTCTGAATGTCCAAACCTTCTCATTGGAAGGATTAAAACAAAACCTAGAATGGACTTCCAGCCCCTGCACACCCATGGCCCACACCTACCCCTGCAACCATACCTTGCATAACAACCCCTCACTTGCCAAAGTCTAGCCACAGAGGCTTTCTCTTATTCCATTATGCTCCCTAGGCCCCACCTTCAACAGGCCCTTTGCACTCATCCTAATTCTCTCTGATGGGCTCTGTAGCTCTTTCATTTTTATGTGTAATTTGTATGTATAACTATCTTTTTAATTTGTATGTGTAATTATAGTATTGTGCATATTCCCAAGTAGACTGGAAGCTTAATTAAGGCAGGAACCTACTTTTTCTCCCCAGCTTTATTGAGATATAATCGACATATAACATTGTATAAGTTTAAGGTACATAACATGTTGGTTTGATGCACTCGTATATTGCAAAATGATTATCAGCATTGCATTAGCACCTTCGTCGCATCACATAATTATCATTTCTTTTTTTGTGGTGAGAATGTTGAAGATGTACCCTCTTAGCAACTTTCCAGTTTATAACACAGTATTATTAACTGTGATCACTATGCTGTACATTGTATCCCCAAAGAGAACATACTTTGTTGTTCACTGTTGTATACTCAGTGCCTTACCCACAGTGGAAATCAGAAAATAATGCTAACAAAACAGATAAATAAATGAACAAATTATAAAAAGGAAATAATTCTAAAATGTGCTACACCCTTTCTTATTATTTTCCATTTAGAATATGCTCATGTAATTGGAGTCTTTCTCTTTAATGCTTTCCTTAGAAAATATATAGAATTTCTTGAACAGTTTTTTGTTATTTTTTAAACATTTATTCCATATTGGTACGAAATAGTATGCACTTTTGTTTAAAAGGAAAAAAAATGAGTATAAAAAATGTAAAAGTCAACTACAATCCAGTACTGAAAGATTATTAGCGGTATTTTGATACATATTTTTCTTTCTATATGTATTTTTAAACAAAAATGAAGATATTCTAGTAATATTTGTAACTTAATTGGTTTTTCCAATTAATTTGTCAGAAACATCTTTTCACATCCACAAATAGTTTCTACATCATATTTAGTGACTACGTTGTATTATTTTACATGGCTAGGTCATAATATGCTTTTAGAAAATTCTTTAGTTGTCTAAGTTTTTCATTGACAACTAAAAGTTCTTTGCTAACAACCTTTGAAGATAAATCTTTATGTTATGATTTTCTTAGATTAAGAATTGGTAAGTGGACTACATGGTGCTGGGTGGTGAGCACTGTTTCAACGAAAGACCGCAGAGAAATGAAACAGAGAAGATTGTCACTCACGGATCCTGAAGGAAGCACATGGCCTGTGTCAATGGTCACCTAAGAAGTTGGGACAGGCTATAAGAAGAGAGAGAAGGATCTGGGGTACCTGCCTTTATTAGGATCCATGGGTCATGTGTTGGAGTTCCAAGGCTAAGCCAAATTGGTAAATTCAAACCCAAAAGGGCAAGGTTTTGGTAAGCTCCACAGAGAGTTTACCTAAGCAGTACTCAAGAAGGCCTTGGGAGGTGGGCGAGACATAATCAAAAGGGCTCTTGGGGCTGTCATGTGGGGAACTTACATTTGCTCATGACTCTGTGGGCTTGTTATCTAGGGCACGAGCTTGCATATAGGAAGTAGTGTCAGTTTGAGCCCAACATCCCCCACCCTCAGTCCACTTGGCCAAACAAAATGGATGCTGAAGCAGCAGTAACACAAAGTTGTCTTACCTAAACTACTGACATCTTATAAACATGAACACATTTAATGTTTTCCTAGAAATGCTGGGTCAAAAGATGTACAATTTTTAAAAGCATTTTCTATGTACTGCCAAAGCACCCATTAAACAGGCTGTACCACTTTATGTCTCCTCCCAAGATAGCTGAATTGCCTGCTTCTTGCCCCTTGGCAACACTAGACATCACCTGGTTTTTAAATCTTTGCCAATTTGACGGATAAATAAATATTGCTTTCATATTTCATTTGTATGTCTTATTTACGTACGGTTAATTTTTTTTTTTCATTTCTTCATTGGCTATCTGCAGTTCTTTTATGAATTAACTTGATTCTATTTTTTTTTTTAATGTTTATTTGAGAGGGAGAGAGAAAGCACGAGCAGGGGAGGGGCAGAGAGGAGAGAGAGAATCCCAGGCAGGCTCCAAACTGTCAGCACCGAGGCTGGCATGGAGCTCAATCTCACAGACTGAGAGATCATGACCTGAGTCGAAATCAAGTCTGACACTTAACGACTCAGCCATCCAGGCACCCCTACACTTGTTAGAATTTTGCCCAATAAACTATAAAATTAACTCTGGGCACCCATTTGGCTGCTCAGAGAACTTCACGTTCTGCTCCTGGGTGTCGTCTGTTCTCCACATAATGAATATTCCCAGGTAAATTCATCTAAATGACTGAGAAATTGCTACTTGTGCACCTTTGTTTTTTCCTTGCCAGTGGGAACTATCTGAGCTCTTAAGCACCACAAAACTCTGGGAAGTTTTGAGTCAACAATTGTTGGGAAACAGGCCCAATTAGAGCCAAGAAGTCCTGGGAATCCCCTGACAGCTTGTCCACGAAAACCATCTGGCCAAACCAGAGAAAATCAAAATAACTCCTCTCTGTCTTCATCACGAGCCCAGATTAGCAAAGAAGAAACACTTTTCTTCTCAGGAGGACTTACCACTAAATTTAGTCACTGACTTTCAGACACCTTCACTGCATAAATAGGCTAAGACAGATTGTTCTGAGAGCTTCCGAAAAAGTCGGATAAACTGTAACAAATTTGAAAACGAGCCAAATAATTAATAGAAACTGTTTCGTTGCTGTCTTGTTTCTCTTCCTAATTAATATTTATGTGCACACATTGCAGAGACATTGCTGTTTAAGAATACACTATTGCAATATTGTCGGCCACAGCTGTTTTTGCAATAAGAATTCATTGAGCAGCCTAAAATTGACAGATTAATATCCTGGTAATTAAATTTCCTAAATGGGTGGAGCCATTTCTCTCTCCCCCAAAAAAATAAACAAAACAAGTAGAGTGACAATTATAGGTGGAAAAATAGCAAAGATCCTAAAATGGCCAAAGGAGTTTGGGGAATCAGAAAGTATAAGTTGTGCCCTTCAACGAGCTGTCACAGGGTGAGGAATTACCAGACTGTGAGGTCTTGTTTGTAGGGGAAGGTGGGTCAGGTGTCTATGGAAAACCAAAGCCGTTTGCAGGAGGTAGCATTTGTGTTGGTAGTAAATGCTGGATGTCTTTACAATGACTTTGTTACGACAGCTCTACACTGATGAATCACATCCAGGGCAGCCCGTAATCAGGAAGTTTCATTCCTATCAATGGGTCATGTGAGCTTGGCCCTTAGCAGGCCGGTTTTAAAATGCAGTGGCAAAGAATCCAGAAGAGTCAGGAGTGCCCCCTGGAGTACAATACCCTTAATGTTGCACACTTTAACTGTGCTTGACCCCCACCACCACACAACACCACCCCCGGCCACATATGCAGGAATCCAGTTGTAGTTTGCTGCAAAGGTCCTAAAGTGACCCCGGATCCTTCTCCAGATGAATAAAATTTCCAGCCTTCTGTTGGCAAGCTTATTTGGCTGCAATCCTGAACCAAATTCTAGCGTTTTTGTTATTTAGCATTTATATAAAACTTACTACCTTCCAAGTGCTTTGCAATCATTGATTAGTTATTAGCCAGCTTGTGATAGATGAGTATGCAGTTCCTAAATTATACTCTGCAGCGAATAAAACAGTACATATCTCCCTGCCCTCTCCCTCCCTGTCTTTCTCTCTCTCTTCCTCTCCCTTGCCCTCCCCATCTCCCCCGACTCCCAACCCCCCACCACCAGTCCACCGTAATCATTCCGGTCAGGGTCGCACTCCTGTGAGAAGGTCTCCACCCTGCCAAAGTGGGAACTCGGTGACCACCTCCCTTCCGCTGCTCCCTGATGCTACACCGTAAAGTCTCTTTTCATCACCAACCAGGTCTGTCAGTCATACTAAATCCGTAAATCATTTCTCTTGTCTGAGGTTTCAGCTTGGCCTCCCCTGCCCTCCCAGACTGATAGTTGGGAACAAATAGTGCTCTGCCTGTTTATTAATAAAACATTTGCCTCCTCTAACACGAGCAGTAAGTAATTTGAAGTGACATGGCTGTTATGTTCCCAGTTATTTTTCAGTGCTGCTGAGAAATGCATATATTTCTCTGTTTTGGGAAGCTCAAATTTACACCTTCGGTTTTTTGTTAAAGGCCCTCGTTTCCCCTCTGTAGTTTGCTTGGCTTTCTCGGCTGCCTGTTTTGGTTTGTGTAATGTCTATAGGTACCTGTCGCTGGGGAGACTTGAGGCAAGCCAGAGAGAAACATTGGGTATTTTGAGATCCTGCCAGAGGCACTGAGCCATCTTTCATTCCCCGTTCAAACGGGATTTCTAGTCACATAAAGGTGCCAACTCCTAGTCAAGGTTATGTACCCTGAATGATCCTTGATCTCATTTTACTCTTTGTCTAAAACTTGGTTTAGTACCGATTACAGTTGCTTGTAGCAATATCGAGGGAGTCTGCTGGCTTCAACCCCGTCCTCTAGGCTCTGCATGATTGGTCTTAGCACTGTGTCAGGTTAACACCCCCACACACACATTCCTCCTCCGTCTCCTCCTCCAGGTTTCCTCCTCCACCTCCTGCCCGGCTGGGCCTAATACCAAAATTAATTACTTTTTACTAAATTGTCAGGCTTTAATTTTTCCCCTCTTTAGCTAGATAATGCCATGAGTTTAATTCAGGGGAAGCATTCCTGCAGTATTCCCACTGACTCCAATTAACATGCATCCGTAAGGGTCTTACTTTCTGGCATCCTGACTAATTGCTTACACCCAGTTTCCACTTGAACCAGGCCAAAGAAACAAAAACAAAGAATAAAACAGCAATGACCCAAAAAAAAAAAAAAAAGTCTTATCATAAGGGGAACTTCGTCAATGCTTTGTTTGAATTTCTTAGCATATTGAAGCTTCTGAATGCTCTTTTCCCAGGATTCCAGACCAAAGAGATCACCCTTTAAGCAGAGAGCAGTTGCATCCATAATACTGCCAATAATACGTGCATTAGCAATGCTGCCCACTAATTAATCAGGACTGTACAGCAAGAGCACATCTTGTCGTTTCAACTGCACACCCAATAAATATCCCTCCTCCTCTGGGAAAACTGATTAACCTTTATCTCCCAATTTAAGAATCTAGAGTGATGTTACAAACAATTACCTCTTGAATGAATCATTATTAGTCCATTTGTGTGTGATGCAATCACACCTCCAAATTCTGGTGATTTCGTGTATTTATGAATTTGCTAGAAAACATTTATTGAGTGTTGGCCATATCAGGAATGGATTAGGTGCTGGAAATAACACGAAGTTTATGAGGCAAAACTATTACATGGTCTAACAATAAGTTTATGGAAATAGAATAAAAAAGAGGGGTAGTCGGCAGAATAACACCTCCCAGATATTTATATCCTAATCCTAGGAACTTATAAGTATGTTATTTTACATGACAAAAGAGACCGTGCAGAGAAGATTATGGACTTTGAGGTATAGAGTTTATCTTGGGTCCAATCTACTGACATGGGTCCTTAAAAACTGAGAACCTGTCTGAGATGTAGAGAGAAAAGGATATGATCATCGAATTGGAGTAGGGCACATGCTGTGTTGTTAGCTCTGAAGATGATAAAAAGGGGCCAGAAGGCAAGGAATGCAGGTAGTCTCTAGAGGGTGGAAAAGGAAGGAAATGAATTCTCCCATAAAGTCTCCAGAAAGTTAAGAAGCTCTGTAGATAGCTTGATTTTTAGCTCAAAGGAGTCTGTGTTGGATTCCTGACCTAGAGCACTGTGAGATAATAAATTGTGTTATTTTAAGCCACTAAGTTTGTGTTATTTGTTATGACAGCACTGGACGGTAATACAGGAGTTTGTCTGCGGTGAAGTCCAACTGTACCATTCATTAACTGTGTGACTTGAGCACACTGCTTAACCTTCTTAGTGCCTCAGCTTCTTTACTGGCATATTGAACATAAAAATTCCTACTTTACAGATTAGTGATGAGAAAAAAAGGTAAGATGAAGCAGGTGAAGCCTCTGCACCTTGCCAGAAGCCAATGGGAATTCAGTAAATAGTTGTTAAATATATTGTTGATACATAACCCTGAAAGTCATCTATATCAAATCAGGGCTTAATGTCATATGCTGCTGGGTAGACTAAGAACCCCATGGGGTCAAAGTATGCAGCACAGATGGGGAGGTAATATAGAGGGAGGAGAAGAGGACCCTATGTGAGTCCAATAGAGATTATTATTTCAACATTCTGCCTCATTAAACCCTATTGTTGCTTTTCTCATTTAACTGAAGCTAGGAGCACGACTACCAAGGAGGCTCCCAGTTCACATTCAGGGGCATTCCTGAGCACTCAGCGTTGTTAAAGCATTTATCAAGCTACACTGTAATTAATGATTTCTTTCCACTCACGTTAATTCTGAAAACCATAGAGATATGACTGAGGCAACATCCCAAACCTAGAATCCCATAATAAAAAAAGGACTCTGGATCTCTCAACAGTACCTCCCAGTATCACTTGATCTGCTCACATAACTTCAGCAGACACATGGTGACATCAACTTTTGGGCTTGCCTACAGACTACAGACTTCAAATAACCAGAAAGCTTTTAAGCTGGCAGAGATCTTAGAAGCCATGGAGTTGAACTTCTCTGTAAAGGGGGTGGGGGTTAATAGTTGTTCAGAAGAAACTGGTGAATCTCTAAAGGGTGTAAGATGGTGGTAAAACTTTTCCAGGGCCCTCTCTGTGGGTAATTTGAAGGTTGATAGCTTAAACCTGAGAACATTCATAAGCTTTAGGTGGTTATGAAAGTTAAATTCTACTAAAGTTGTCCCAGATGGAATGTATTACTTATAAGGAATCAGAAGTGGAACATTTGAACAGGAGAAACATAAGAGATAATGCAGAAAATATTCCTGAATGGTTAAAGGTATCAGACTAAGATAACTTCCAAAGCTTAAATTTTATATGTATCTTCAGCCATTTCAGCTTCTATACTGAGAAAAGAACCAATATAAATAAGAGGTTTAACACAGTAAGATATTTCTTTAAGGAACAATATGGGACTTTAAGTTATCATTGTAATTCTCTGCTGGTTTAATGTTAAATCCTAGAAGTAAAAGGTGGCTAACATCGGATGCTTTCGCACATTCAACAGTTCTAACAAAAATGTTTATTTCAAGCTCTGTTGGAAAGAGAGGAAAATAATCAATATTGGCCAAACAAAGCACTACATACTTGCTGGAGAAATACTATCACGTGGGCTGGAAAATAAACTGTTTAAGGGAGAATGAACAAATTTTGCTTTTTATAACTGATATTAATTATGCAGCTCAAATGCTTCAAGTGTGTACTTTCTCTTCAGATCAAAAACCTTTGCAAACTGTTTTCTGTGACCTTCACAAAAGAACAGCTCCGGAATTTTCTCTCCCTAAAGTTCCCATGCTCCCTGTAGAGAAACAAAAGCCTTATAATTCCATTTCTTCCATCTCTTTTCACTCCAACTTTTTATCCAATTTCCTAATCTGGAAAATCATTTCTTTTTCCTAATGGCAAGGTATTACAAATCTTTATAACCTTGCTTAAAATATGTCACTTCCAAGATTAATATAAAAATGCCTATAACTGAATTATTTGAGTTCTTAATTCTTTCTATAAATGTTAAAATGTTCATTCAAAATAGCCTATGAATAAATTATATTTAGTCAATGTATAATTCAAGCTCTGAAACTAAGAGTTTCCACTGCCTTCCTTGCTTGTAATTAGACCCCTGAATATATGTACAGTTTTGTCAGAGGGATTTCCAAGGTACCATCTTAGGAACAACTTCCCTGTGTTCTTCTGACCCAGATCTTCCCTCCTTGGTGGACTACCAGTGACCAACTTTGTTGCCAACAACCACTGAGGGCTCACTGCTTTGATGTGCCCAGCCCTCCTTGCTGGTGACAACAGGTGCCACTGTAGCCCCAGGAGAGATGATGTAACTATTTGTTTTTGATGGTATTCCAACTATAGAACATACCCTTCCTGTAATCTCTCACAAAATAGGAAAGGTCCTCCTGTAACTCTTAAAGGTTAATGGATGGTCCAGGAATAATGGGAGCGTGGCAGGTAAGACACAGAATGATTTACAACAAACTGCATGATTCCAGACAATCCCAGTGTTCCTTAAAGAACCTTCCTCTGCCCCACCGTGACTGCCTCATGGCACCCCAGTGCAATTTCCCATCCCCATTGCCAGAAAGGCTCAGGTCATTTCTATGGCTCAATATCCAGACCAAACAATCTCTGAATCCCAGGGAAGGGAAAAATAATTTTCTCCTATTTCATCACAAAACCTGGCTCCTATATCTCTATTTCCCATGCTACAATTCACTTCCTTTTAGAATGATTAACAGTAGCTTGGTTCTTTGGAATCCAAAAAAAAAAAAAAAGTCACACGATAATCTCAAATTTGCACATTTACCAAGGTACTTATTATCATACTTTAAAATTAATTATTTGAATTATTAGCCTAGAGGCGCCTGGGTGGCTCAGTCTGTTGAGCCACCGACTCTTGATTTTGGTTCAGGTCATGATCCCAGGGTCGTGGGATCAAGCCCCATATCACATTCTGCGCTGAGCATGGAGTCTGCTTAAGATTATCTCTTCCTTTCCTTCTGCCCTTCTCCCCTGCTGTCTCTCAAAAAAAAATGTATATATATACACATATATATGTATATATATGTGTATATATATATATAATGGCAAGTGTGTTGCCCTACTATCCACTCATTTCCTTCCAGTCTTTCCTTCAGTCTCTCCTTATAATGGATTTAAAATAAAAACATTGAACTCTAATGTCATGCATATCACACATGTTCATCTTGCTACATGAGTAAAGATCTAGGTATGACCTGGATTATCCCAGGTTTGTGACCAAACTGAATGTAGAAATCATGTTGGGCTTCACAACTTTGCAAATGAAAGTACTCCTTTTAATAATATTAAGAGAGAGAAATGTCAAATGGTTTAAAATTATTTTATCTGCACAATTTTAATCACATATATATTCTTGTGAAAAAACTCTTTAATGTAAAATTGAGATTCAGAAATTTTATGGATTGTTAGACCAAAACAAGAGGTCAAATTACAAGGCTGTGTTTTGGTTATAAGACAGAATAAGTTGGGGCACCTGGGTGGCTCAGTTGATTAAGTGTCCAACTTTGGCTCAGTTCATGATCTCATGGTCCGTGAGTTTGAGCCCCACATTGGGCTTTATGCTGACAGCTCAGAGCCTGGAGCCTGCTTTGGGTTCTGTGTCTCCCTGTCTCTCTGCCCCTCGCACTCTCACTCTATGTCTCTCTCTCTCTCAAAAATAAACATTAAAAAATGTTTTAAAATTAAGACTGAGTTAACTTCTAAAATCCAGTGGATTTTTAAAGTCACTATTCAAAAGCATATATCAGAGCCAAATGGAAAGGGAGTTAATAATTGATGACAGCCAAAGGTGGACATTTTTACAAATGTTATCTCATTTAATCATGACAAACAATCTGAAAGGTAGGTGTTGTTATTCCCATTTAATGAATAAGAAAGAGGAGACTAATTTGCCATATGCAATCTGAGCACTGTGATGCAGCTAGTAAGTAGAAACTTTGAAATTTTTATTCAGTTCTCTTTGGCTGCAGGGCCTGTGGTCTTTCAAACTGGATTAACAAAAAACTAGTAAGACATGAACTCTAAATGATATCCACAGCAGAGGGTAATGGGTTTAAACTTTTTGCAAAACAATTTTTTTTTCCTTTGAGAAACATCCACTGTCAGGTTAGGCAAAAAAACTTATGCTCCCATGTGACTTGGTTAATATGGGATAGACTGCTCGCTCCAGGTGCCTAAAGGGTGGTATGGGCTCTTTTCTCAAGATGAGATGAATTAATTATAAAAAACTTTTAATTGTTTTTTAAATCAACTCTGGTGAAAAAATAACCCATTACTCCCAGGTTTTCTGACAGTTAAGTGACTAGAATTTATATCAAATTACAAATACTACACGCTTACTAAGCACTTCTACTTTGGCCCATAAATCTTGTAAGGTACCTATCTATGAAATACATTTGAATGATATTTATGATTTGAATTTTATATGTGAGGAAAGTATGGTTCAGAGAGGTTACACAGCTTCCAAGTAATGAAGACAAGAATCAAATCGGGTTTATTTGATTCTATGTTCAGTGTACTTTTTACTGTACCTTACAGAATCAGAAATTTTAAGCACAATTTAAAATTTGACATGACCAGGATATGACTGAGGATGGGAGCTGTGTAAATGTATGAGAGAAGAATTTCGTTGTGCAGTGCTGAGTCAGTGTACCATGAATAGATTTTTTTCTACGAATGTTTCAAGACAGAAAGGTTAACTGACAGGTTAGTTGATGGACCCTAGGGTCATTTATCTTCTAGAAATGGGGAAGAAGAGGACACTAGATTGAATAGTATGCTAAGAAATCAGAGGCAAAAGAGTTATACTAAAAATGAGGGGCAGCTGGGTAGCTCAGTAGGTTGAGCGTCCGACTTCGGCTCAGGTCATCGTCTCGTGGTTTGTGAGTTTGAGCCCTGCGTTGGGCTCTGTGCTCAGCTCAGAGCCTGGAGCCTGCTTCAGATTCTGCATCTCCCTGTCTCTCTGCCCCTGCCCCACTCACACTCTATCTCTCTCTCTCAAAAATAAACATCAAAAAAGTTATATTAAAAATGTTTTTAAAAATGAAAATTAGTAATTCATAACTTTTGTTTTTCAATGCTTCCTTGCCCAGATGTTTATGGGCAAAGATACCTAGAACTGGAATATGAAATAATAAACACTACACACAAAAAGAACAAAATTCTGTATAAACTGTCAAAAGAAACAGATCAAAACGACAAATAGGTATCCTGTGCTGTGCATTGAAAGTCAACTGCATAGACTTGCTTGATTTAATATTTAAAAATACACAGACATTTTTCTTTTTGGGGACACTGCTCTTCAAGATCTGATTTAGAGGCTTAACTAAATGGATCCTTCAAATAACTTGTCGGAAGGAAAAACATTTTACATTTGATTTAGAAACTGATTTAGAAGTGTTAAAACTTCTTTAGTTATATGTGTTAGATACAAGGAATATAAAGCAAAGAGAAATAAAGCAAATTCTATGCCAGTGTGTTTCCAATGATTGATATTAAAGGTAGATCAAAAGAAAAAATATATATATATCTATGAAAATAATTAAAGGGGAAGAACAAGAAGGGGTGAGGAAAGGATCAGTTAGTTCATATAGGTTGGCAGTTTAGAGTTTAAAACTAATGTTTCTCTTTCTTATTTCTTTCCTTAACCATTCATAATGAGCAAAATGAAGTGACTTCTCCTGTGACAGGTGACAAAACATACTGGCCATTTCCTGGTTTGATCCTGAATCGTGTGTGTAAAAAAATCTCTGTCACAGAATGAAGATAATTGTATAATGAGGAAATAAAAGAGAAAGGATCTGAATTTGAAACAAAATTCATATCAACTATGAAAAAAATCACTCGGTCACAAATATTCTTGAGCACTGACTATGTGCCATAGCCTCACATCTTTGGACTAATGTTGACTTTTTACCAAAAAGCTTTCTACCAAAAGCTCAAAGCTCACATATAACAAAGTGGCACATGAAATGAATTAATGATTATGTAAATTCTTATCATCAAAAGTAGTACTTACTTGAAGGATTTCCCCTTCCTGCTATGTTGGATTAACTAGTACCAGACTTACCTCCCTGCCATAAACAAACAGAAACTGGACAAAATATATAAGGCTACTGTTTTCAGGCATTGGATAATGGACAACGTAGTGCCATGATTCTTGAGAGAAGGGAAACAAGAGGTAAGCCCCATGACTGACACTGGTCTCTGCCCGGGAAGATACAATTTCCCAGCCATAGCACAGAGAAGCAGAACCCAATCACAGCCCAGCGGTCGCTCTGAACTGAAGAGATAAAGACTGGAGTGCAGGGCTTCTGAAGAACCTGGAAGCTCCAGCCCAGACTGGCACAGAGAAAGAAGCTGTGAGGTAGGAAGCAACAGAATACTACAGTTGGGTGAAAGTGGATGGACAGAGCATTGCTACAGAGCCCTGGACAATGACATGTTCAGGCTGCACATATTCAGTGTAAGACTCTGTAAGCCTATCAGAGAATGGCTGCTATTAGGTTGATAAGGTATGGAGCTATTTTAGGAGAGTTTGAAACACTGGTCCAGTCAGAGCTGAAACACCAGAATGGCCATACTCGGGAGTAAGAACCTTGTTCTAGTGTAAAGCTACCCTAGACTTGTCCTAACAAACACTGAACAGAGTAGGAAAAAGGAAATCTTTTAGTAATCAGTTGCCTATCAGAAAAAAACTCAAAGCTCTTTTAAGGAAGACTACATATCCAAACTCTGCACAATTATCCATAAAGTCCAGCATAGCATAAAAAAAATCTATACATGCATGGAACTAGAGTGCGTGTATATATATATATATATATGTATATATATATATATATATACATATATATACATATAATTTTTTTAATGTTTATTTATTTTTGAGAGAGAAAGACATACAGCATGAGTGGGGGATGGACAGAGAGAGAGAGAGGGGGAGAGAGAGAGAATCTGAAAAGACTCCAGGCTTGGAGCTGTAAGCACAGAGCCTGATGTGGGGCTTGAACTCACAACTGCAAGATCATGACCTGGGCTGAAATCGGATGCTTAACTGACTAAGCCACCCAGGCACCCATGGAACTAGAGTATATTATGCTAAGTGAAATAAGTCCATCAGAGAAAGACAAATATCATATGATTTCACTCACATGTGGAATTTAAGAAAAACAATAGATGAACATAGGGAAAGGGAAGGAAAAATAAGATAAAAAATGAAGTGGAAGGCAAACCATAAGAAACACTTAAATACAGAGAACAAACTGAGAGTTGCCAGAGGGGGAGTGGGTAGGGGAATGGGCTAAATGGGTGATGGGCATTAAGAAGGGCACTTGCTGGGATGAGCACTGGGTAGTATATATAAGTAATGAATTACTGGCTTCTACTCCTAAAACCAATATCACATTGTATGTTAATTAAATTGAATTTAAATGAATAAAGTTAAATAAAAAAATTTTAAAACTCTATCCATGCAAAGATGAAGGAAAATGTGATCTATAATTAAGAAAAATGTCAATCAAAAGAAAAAGACCTTGAAATATCCCAGATGTTATAATTAATAGACAATGACTTTAAAGTAGCCATTAAATATGTTGAAGGGTTAAAACAGAAAGATTGTCTTAATAAAAGAACTGATAGGGAAATCTCAGCCAAGAAAAAGAAATTATTTCTTGAAAGCGGAATAGAAATACTAATACTAAAAATTACAATGTTTGAAATTTTAAAATATTCACTTCTTGGCATACAGCAGTAGGAAGAGTCAATAAACTTTAAGACATATTCATAGAAATTAATCATTCTGACTGAAAAACAGAGAAATAGAATAGAAAAAAGAGAGCTTCACTGATCTGTGGAAAGACATCAAGGAGTATATACATGTGTAATTAGAGTCCCATAATACAAGAAAAAAGAAAATGAGGCACAAAAAGTATTTAAAGGAGTTGTGGTAAAATTTTTCCTAAATTTGTAAAAAAATATTCAAAAACCTTACCACGTAGCTTCCAGTGATATTCACATCACAGTCATACCACTGAAAATCAAAATTAAAGAGAAAAATATTAAGAGCACCTAGAGAAAATGGCACACTGCGTACAAGAGTAAAAAAATACTAACAATGGACTCCTACTGGAAACAATGAAGGTCAGAAGACAAATGAACAGGATCTTTAAATAACTGGAATTTGGGGGAGGGGATAGGGAACAGAGGGAATGATCATCCACCCAGAATTATAAGTCCAGTGAACATATTCCACAAAAGTGAGAATAAAATAAAGACATTATCAGATGAATGAAAGTTGAGAGAATGTACCGTCAACATACCTGTACCATAAGAAAAAACCAAAGGAATTTTTTCAGGCTGAAAGAAAATGATAGAAGACAGAAACTGATCTACATAAAGGAAAGAACTCAGACAAGAGTAATTTGTGCCTAAATAAATGATTAGCATTTTTCTTATTTTAATTTCTTTAAAAGACAAATAACTGTTTGAAACAAAGATAACATGGTACTATGT
>PITB01020946.1:0-29900 GCA_004024585.1 Paradoxurus hermaphroditus | reverse complement strand
GTCCCACAACCCCGTACCTCACCACCCACCTTCCAGACCCCAGAGCCCAAGTGCTCCCACACAAACCTCTTTGGGACATCAATGTTCCTGGAGACAGGCCTATAGGCTGGTGCCTGGGGAACGGGGCCCTGCAGCTCAGCCAGCCACACCTCCTCCGCTTTACAGCAGATTTGTAACTTCTGATCCAAAAGCCAGACAGTCACCTTGTCCTCTGCCCAGCTATGCTGCTCCACTAGTCCTGTGCACTCTTGACCCCCGTACCACACATAAACCTGAGGGGGAGAAAAAAGAGCAACCAGTGGTCAGTACTTGGTAGTTCTTATGTCATATGCCCCCAGTTCTGACAGCCAGGATCCACCTGCCACAAACTGCTTCTCTGACTCATTTTTTAAAATCTTTTAAACTTTTTTTTATTCATCTTTGAGACAGAGAGAGACAGAGCACGAGGGGAGAAGGGGCTGAAAGAGAGGGAGACACAGAATCTGAAGCAGGCTCTAGACTCTGAGCTGTCAGCACAGAACCCGACAGGCTCAAACCCATGAACCATGAGATCATGACCTGAGCCGAAGTCAGATGCTTAACCAACTGAGCCGCCCAGACCCCCTATCTCTGACTCATTTTTAATTCGAGCAGATGTTCCCAGGTACCTGCTTCCCACCTCGGCACCCAAATTAGCCACAGTGGATCAGTTCTTCCCAAAACAGAACCTTAAAAACTCTTTAGATGGAGAGAGCAAACACGCCAGTTTCTGGAATTATTTTCTGATCTTGGAATCAGGTACAATTACAGATAGGTTGTTATCATCTTGAAATAGACTGTTATAACCATACGATGTTTTCTGTTAGCTTCATGGTAACCAAAAAGAAAAAAATCTCTGGTAGACACACAAAAGAGAAAGACAAAGGAATCAAACTATATGACTACAAAAAAATTAACAACTCATGAAAAAAGACAGCAAGTGGAAGAAAGGAACAAAGGAACTACAAAACAGTCAGAAAACAATTAACAAAATAGAAGTCCTTACCTATCAATAAATATCTTAAATGTAAATGTATTAAATTCTCTAACCAAATGAATTTGGAATCTATGTCCATCCTCCTGATGTCTTGCTCTGTCTTGCCTTTGAAGTCCTTTGTATCTGCTGCCTATATATACTTCCAACTATTACCTTGAATACATCACACCCTGAATTTTTGCCTTCAGAGGATTCTAAATCAATCCGAAGACTAGAGGATAGGGGTGGAGAGGTAGAATGACTTCTCTCAAGAGGTGCCTAGCAGTTGGCAGGTCGCCTTACATCATGGGAGGAGACCCTGGACAACAGAAGCCTCAGCTGGGAGATAGAAGGTAGAATCTCTATTTGTGGGCCCTTGAGAAGGCAATGCTTTTGGACCTGGTGATAACATCAGGTACAGGTGATGACAGAGCTCTGCCTCAACACTAGGGAGGGAACGCTAGAAAAGGAAATCCAAAGGTCATCCTGACTAAACAAACACCTTTGACTCTTTAAAATGTCTAAAGGTGATTCAAAGATGAAATATCATCTGTCTCTCACAAGCCTAAGATTCTTGTTTTGTCAAGTTGGAAATTGACAAAACTGAGAAACTGAGTTCTTACCATGCTTTGAACTGAGGTTTTGAGGAGACCTAAGTCCAGAATGACAGACACCAGACAGCACCGTCACGGAAGAGCCCTGGCTCTGCTATCGATGGCTCGTTTTCTAGGCGAGCCTGCTGCCCAAGGGCCCACAGGGATGCAAGTAAAAGGTCTGTGTACAAACTGGGGCCAGAGAGTTTGTGGCCTGTCACTCAGGGCACTGCTGGCCTGCCAGCCCCGAGCCTGGGGAAATCAGACACCTGTCCACACGGGGATCAACCTACCTTCTGCCCAGGTTGAAAGGCCACCTGCTGAAGACCCGAGGGGCCAGGAACCTTGAGGATCTCCTTGGGCTGCTCCCGGCAGGAAGTGTCCTTAGAGGCGAGGAAAGGCTGGGTCGCCGCCCCCTCCAGCAGCTCAGTCTGAGGCTCCAGGGGTGGGGCTGCCCCAGGGGGCCCCAACACCCGGGCTCCCAGGAGGGACCGCTTACCAAGGCGCCGGGACAGCACACTGGCCATGCTGCTGCCTTTCCTGGGGAGGCAAAGGGGACAAGGAGTCCTTTATCCATTATCTGGAGTCATCAAGAAGCTTTTTAGTACAACCCCATATGTGTAGCAGGAGTCTAGAAGTATCTGTTAAAGTAGATGAAACATTTTAAAGTAACTTCTACAATTTCTTTTCTTTTTACAAAATTCCTAGTAGGACATTTAGAAAATATTGATAAGCACAAACAAAAATAGATTGCTCAGGATGCTTCTCAGAGATGATACCTAATTTTCCTACGTAACATTCCACACTTTCTCCTACATACATATTTACATACTTCTGTTTCTACAAATATGGGATCATGGTTAGGAAAACTGAATTCTCACTTAATAGCTTGTGTAGGTTTTACTATGTCATTAAATGCTATTCTATAAAAAACACTTTTAGAAGCCACGAAGTATTTTCTTAGGCGGATGCATCATTGCTAACTTAACACATCCTTTATCATAGTACCTGAGGGCTGTATTCTGCGCTGTGCTGTTTAATCTGCTCTGCCTGCAACCTCATCCTCTGTGCTCAACCTCAGCACACACACACCAGGGACCTCAGGTCAGGTCCTTACATATGACATCACTAAGTTGAAGCAGGAGGACATTTGTCAGAGACTCGCAGATTCTCAAGCTTAGGGGGCTTCGAAGTTGCAAAGAGCCACAGAAATGAGAAGCTAACTCTCCTTTCCTCATTTTACACTTGAGAAACTAATGCTGAGAGCCTGACTTCACAGCAGTAAAAGCGGTCAGAGCGTTCGTCCCATGATAAACAGGAGCCGCTGTGAAAAATGGTGAGTGTCATTTCAGCGTACTCTGAGGAGTGTACGCTGCAGAGAGCAGGGGACTGGGCGGCAGTGCCTTCCCCATTCTAGGGAGGGAAAAGCTAGGGAAGAGACTGAAACTAGAAACCTTGGTCCGTTTCTCTAGTCAAAATCCCCCCGTGAGAGAGGAGGGGTTCTAACCACTGCGGCACTCAATGAACTCCAGGGCTGGATGGGACCCTCAGGAGTTCTTTGGGTCCCGACTTGACCTCCAAGCACCTACACCATTCCGGAAAACAAGAACTTCATCTTCCACATCCTTCAGTGATCCGAATCCGTCAACAAGCTTACTTACCCTTGGGAAATCCCTCCCCTGCCCTGCAGCCCGCCGGCTAAGTGAGCTGCGGGGGAAAAAAACAAAGATCTGCCCTCAGACCACACGGTCAGTGCCCACTCACAGCCCGTTTCCTCATCTATAAATCACAACACTCATACTCCCCTCACCAATATGTTGGGGGAGCGAATGAGAACATTCTGCAGAAGCTCCTCACAACCTGGAAGGGTGGCAGAAATACAAAGTAGCACTGTCAGCGCCCTCCTTCCTGGTTCCCCAGCCTACTTAGCTGCCTTTCTCACCAACTCCTGACAACTGACTTCCATGGGTCACCTAACAACAGGAACAGGCCTTTGCAGCCCCTTCACCACCACGAACCTGAGCCCTCTGCTCCTGCACCGGGTTCGAGGGGCGGGTGCCTACCAGGGGGCCGGCCTCTCAGGCCTGGGTCTACTGGCAGAAGAGGAACTCAGCCCTTTGCGAACTCAGGCTGCCCTCCTTCTGCACAGTACTCCCGGTTCTTCGGCAGTCCTGCAGTCCATTTCCTTCGGGTTCCCTAGCACATTCCTAATCTCTGCTGCTCCAGGTCCTCTGTGCCCTCCTAGCCATTTATTCAGTTAATATTTAGTTGAGGAATTGCTGTGTGCAAAGCACATTCCCCAGCACTGTGGGAGGTATTAAATTCAAGGATGGTCATGGACCTCTATACCAATGCTATTTCATGCCCCAGGTTAACTCTAGACCTCAGTCTGTTAGGCTTGGCATTTCAAGAGACTGTTCCAGCCACGTTTCTCCTCCCTTACACTTCCACTCCCCTGACCACACTCACGCCCGAGGAAAACCATCATCACGGCTATGAATTCAAACTTGTGAACAGTTCCACAAACTTGCCCTACTTCTTACTCTTGTCCCAAAGCGGCTCGTGGCTTTCTGTTTGTGTCCGATGCTATCTCCACATCTCCTAATCCTGGCCGCTTTCCAACCATACTCCAGCAAATTATGCTAAGCAAACATCTCTCCAGTAACATGAACGGGAAAAATAAGCTTAAAAGATAATGATAAGGCTGCAAACACTGAGAAGAAGTATGTGGCTCATTTTGACAAGTATTTTACTCCAAGCGTCAGAGAGCATGGTATCTCTACCATGATTTCCCTAGAAAGCGAAGAACAGATAAGAAAAGGTCGGAGTCACGGCATCCTGTAGACTTCCTGTCTGGTGACTTCAGTGTTCCTGAATAGCACTCCTGGGAAGCTTCACTAGAACACTAAACAGGAAGAAAAATGTAAGGAGTATTATTTACTACTACAAAAAAATTAAAAAAAAAAAAAAAAAGTATATCCAAGCTGAGTCAGTTTTAGGAACTCAGTCACCTACACCTTCATTGTTGAAGAAGCCTCCGGCCAGAAACAAGAACCTCTGACTTTCAGGTTAATTTCAACGGGTTCCTAAGAGCTGGCAGTAAAGCTGCAGTGCCACTTGGAGACATCAGATGGCAGCACCCATCCAGGAAAGAAAACACACACGCCCCTTTTCCTTGATCAAAAAACACAGTGGCCACCCCCACTTTTCCACAGCAGGAAGTTTGAGGTTTCTAGCACTGAAAATGAAGAAAGGATAGTATTTCCAAAATTCCTGGGCTTCCAGTCTTCAGATGGGGCCTGAAATGTTTGGCTGACGGACTCTGACGATGTTTTTGTAAGCGTTTTTCTTTTTTAATTTAAAGGATACTTTTTACTTGGTTTGTGAATCCCAAGTCCTCCACAGCCTGCCGCACTGGTGTCAAGTTGGTGAACCTGTCCTCTTCCGGCTTGTCCCCACATGCATTTGCGTTCTTTTTGTGGTTGTTGTTGTGGCTTTTAATTTTTAATTTTTGAATTTTATTTAAATCGAAGTTAGTGTAATAATGATTTCAAGAGTAGAATTTAGTGATTCATCGCTTACATACAACACCCAGTGCTCATCCCAGCATCTGCTTTCATTCTCTGGCCTTTCTCCTTTAACTGGCCCAAATCCACTGAAATACATGTTATTATTTGATTTATTTATAGTAGGCCCACATCTTAATTTTTAAAAGCAGAAGAGAAACAAGGAAGGGAAACTGCCTTTATTAAGTACCTAATAGACACTAGCTTTCACAGATTGTACCTAATTAAACCCTCAGAAACAACTTGAGATCAAGTCTTCTATTTCTGATGAGGAAACTGAGCCACAGAGAGGTCGGCTTGCTGAGGCTGCACAAATAGAAGCCAGTGGCTCCTGGGCAGGGGAAGGGAGGCTTCTAGTAGGTGTGGGGACCTCTCAAAATAAAACAGTCAATTAAGCCGCTTTTTATCTACATGGTATTTTTTTTTCCTATGTCAATGAACTTTGACAGAAAAAAAAACCTCCCTACAATTTTCTCTTTCCATTTCTTTGTGCATTTTCTTTCCTTGAAAATCTCTTCTCCACTTGGCCTCCTACCTACGAAATAAAGGTCAATGCTTTAGCATGACCTTGTTAAACAGTCCAAGTCACTGTTAATCATTTAGTGGTTCAGGAAGACCTTTACACACGTATTGATCGTCCACGGAGAGGGCACAAAGAGATAATGGGGCAATCCGAAAAGTTAAGGAAGATTTTCACCAAGTTTATTCTGGGGATTGACAGCATGGAAGTGAAGAATACAAATCAGACTCAATGGGGGGCAGGCAGCATCACCCAGGGTGATCAGTGCCTCTCTTGCGTTCGTCAGTACACTCATTATTTTATGGACATGGCTTTATGGACAACATAATCAACAGAGTCCTTCGGAGATTCAGGAATGAACTGCAGCACCTACACAGGTCTGTAATACAGGTGGGTAAAGGAGCCAGGTTACCTCTGGACCCAGAGTGACTTTCCAGGATCGCCTACTACTTTACACCTTGGGTGGAGGGTCCCACCCTCCTGCCTTATCATGCTTCTGTCAGTCCCACTACGGCCTCCTTCAAACCCCTCTTCCCTCGTCTCTACTTCTAGTCATTCCTCATTTGGGTTTTTTCTTGGGAGCTGTCAGTGGTCCATATGAAGAGCCATGCCTTAATTTATAATATGGTTCTAGTGCAACAAAAAGAAATCAAGAAACATCTATTTCAGGATAACAGTAACAGTGTTTCAACCTGTAGGCAAATCCTACTTTATGAAGTCATTTGTAGAATTCTTTGAAGCATAATCTCACTCTAAAAAAGCCTTCCCAGGGATGGACAGTTTGAAGGGGATCCTGGGCCACCTTGTGCTTCTCACCCTGCTGTTGTCACTAATAGGTGGGGCTGGCTGCCCTCATATTTTGGTCAGTGTCCAAAAGGAGTTAACTCTTTTCCAGGCTCAGCAAACATATTCTGATGTGCTAATAGCCCTTAATGAGGACATCTGCCATCAGTTAAATAACTGGAACAGACAGGATAGGAAAACAAACCCTTTCTGTGGTTCTGGGTTGCAAACTGCTATTTGACATGTGACTGTTGCTGGACAACCACCTGTCTCAGCACACGTACGTGTCTGTGCACGTACTCATGCACAATGGCTCTCTCCTACCACCCAAGGACACTGCAGCAAGCTAGGACATCACCTCACGGCACTTCCAAGATGCAAGTCATAAGTCAACGTGATTCAGCACACAACTAATGGGATCTCTTGGGAGTTTTTGTTGTTGTTTAAGGAGAGTGAAGTTTGGAATAAGACTCCCATTTGCTAAATCCTGGGTGCTTGCTTCCTCTCTAATGAACAGTTTATGGAACATGGCGAGGGCCATCAGCCCTCTCTACCAAACCTCAGCTTTCTGCCTATTTTATGATCTCCACCGGGTAACCACTGCCCAGAACGACAGTTTGAGTTTTTAGTTCTTTGGCTAGTGTTTTGCATATCAGTTTTAATCTTTTATCAGAAAGCTAATTTTTTTCTTTTAAATCTATAAAGTTTTAACTTAAAATTGTTTTCACTGTGATTTTTTTCTTTTTCTAAAACCATTTTAAGTTATTTACTTATTTGTTTATTTATTTATGTAGAGAGCACGCTGGGGAGGGGCAGAGAGTGAGAGAGAATCTCAGGCGGACTCTGCACTGTCAGCACAGAGCCTGACGCGGGGCTCGAACCCACGGACCACGAGATCGTGACCTGAGCGCAGTCGGACGCTCAATCGACTGAGCCACCCAGGCGCCCCCCAGCTTGGCTTTTGAAAGAAATCCCTTCAAGAGCAGCCAAGGGCCTAAGCTAAAACTTTCAGACCTCTCAAGTTATTTATCAGGCCCTATGAGAGCATTTCAAACTGTGTGGTGTGCGTTTTAGATTTTCACAGAATAAGTTGAAGATACACAGCACTGGGCACATTAGTGATTGATTCGGCACCAACGCTTCTAAACCAGCTGTTCGAAAAATGACCACTTGGACTCTCAGGGCATTCTAGTTATCTTCTTTTTCTGACAGTCTTAGAAAGCTAGATTACACCGCATCCGTGTAGAGTTTAGACTACCAGTAAAATTAAACTTATAGACTATCAGGATTGACAGGCACCTTAAAGGCTGCCTATCCCCCGTCCTCTCCACATCATCCCCCTGTGAGTGAGTACCGAGCCTTCCCATTATTGTGAGTAACACACGTAATAGAATAATGGAAGGGAAAAATAAAGGTCCCAAATAGCAGTGCTATTTTCATATTCCAGCAGATGGGCCATAGAAATAGGTCATCTGATCTAGTTACACTGAATTTTCTCCAGCAAATAATAAAGGATCCTGACCAACAAACACTTTTGTTAGTCTGACTGCACAGCAGTCATTCAATCAAGTAAAAGGGGCCATTCTGTGTGCACTGCCAGCAGGGAAGGAAAGCTGTTTTCGCAGTTCTGCCCAGGAACAAGCGCACTTCCCCTTCCTTCACACCTAGCTCCCTGCTCACTTTCAAAACCGCTGCTGCGATGCCCTCTGTTCCGCTGCTCTGGCTTGCACGCACTACTGTGTGTTGCACGGGACACTTCTCAGGCCAGGGCTTGGCACGTGGTCAGGCTCAGGAATCTATTTCTACCGCTGCCAGTAGGGCTCCATCTCCCGTAGACTGTAAGCCCTCTGAGGATATAAACCGAATCTTGTTTATCCCATCAGATTTATGATTTTTAAATGGATGATACTTCTATGGGTGAGGAGAGCCCCGGGTTCAAAAATAATGTCATCAGACAGAATACCTGCGGCTTGCCCTAAAATGAAGACAGGTCATCAAAAGAGTTTTAGTGTTCAAACTCAGTTCTAAGACAGTAGTGTTTTCTTGAAAACAGGCAGAGAATTTAAATAAAGAAGCAGGCATTAAGTAAAAACATGCTTGCAAATGTGCTGTGTTAGGTAGTTTATGTAGCACTGTTCTTGTTCATGTAGGGGGGAAGGGAGAGTACACATGCACGTGTGTACGTGTGTGTGTGCGCGTGCACTGTGGTTAAACCTGATCTCAACTGTGCTGAAACTATGTGAGCGTTCCAGAAGGAGGCGGGGAGATGAGTGATTGCTGACTCGGCATTCTACCCAGAGCCCAGTGGGAGGGAGGGAACCAGGAGCTGACTATCTCCTGGAGAACGCGAGCCACAGAGAACTCACAGTTCTCTCTAGCGGTTTTTAGAGTATGCATAAAAGAGATCTGCTCGTTAACTCAAACCACCAAGGACTTATTCAAATGGCACTTGGGTTTATGCTCACTTTAATGCACACATTTGGGGACTTCCTTTTCTTCCTGACCTCCCAGCAACTCAAAAAAATATGGAGCAGCCATATAATCCCCATTTTACAGCTCAGAAAACTGAGGTTCCCCAAGGTCATTTATTTGCCCACGCTAGCAAGCTGTGGGGTTTGCAGTTTTCCTGGATCCTCCTTGATCTAGTTTTGTCTTCTGCACAAGTGGAGACCCAGCAGCAGGACAGAGGCTCAGGATGGAGGGCTCTGGAGTTCACAGCCCCGACACCTCCCCGTGGCCTTATCTGATCCTCATAGGACTGTGAGGAAGAAAGTGTGAGTTTCACTGGGAAGCAGGGATCTAACAGAAGGGGTCTATTACTTTGCACGGTAATGGAAAGCTCAAGCTGGCACCCAAAGAACCACCCCCCAAAATATAAAACACGGAGGTGAGGGGCACGTGGGTGGCTCAGTCGGTTAAGCATCCTATTTCGGCTCAGGTCATGATCTCACAGCTGGGGAGTTCAAACCCCACACTGGGCTCTGTGCTGTCAGCACAGAGCCGGGAGCCTGCTTCAGATTCTGTGTACTCCTCTCTCTGCCCCCACGCCCCCCATTCATGCACTGTCTCTGTCTCTCAAATATAAATAAACATTAAAAAGAATTTAAAAAATAAAGAATGAAACATGGAGGTGAGAATTTAAAAAACCTAACAATCCAGAGCCCATTAGCGTAAGGCCCTGAGGAGGGCACAGGCCAGAAAAGGAGGCCTGTGCAGAACTGATGCCCAAGGTGCCAATCCCGAGACCAAAAGAGAAAAAAAAAGGCAGAGAAATGCATTTTTTTTTTTCATGTAAGTGGTTAAAGTAGAAAAAACTATTTGGTATTCAACAGTCATTTGAATAAATAATCACATTCCCTAAGGACCACCTACAGAATGGGGAAAAAATACTTGCAAACCATATATCTGATAAGGGATTAGTATCCAAAACATATAAAGAACTCATCCAACTCAACAGCAAGAAACAAACAATGACAACAACAAAACCCACAAATAACCCAATTAAAAGTGAGCAAAGGACCTGAACAGAATTTCTCCAAAGAAGATATATAAAAAGCCAGAGGGCACATGAAAAGATGCTCAATATCGCTCATCATCAAGGAAATGCAAAGTAAAACCACAATGAGATATCACCTCACACCTGTCAGAATAACCATCATCAAAAAGACAAAAGACAAGTGTTGGTGAGGGTGTGGAGAAGAGGGAGCCCTTGTGCTCTGTGGGCGGGAATGCACACTGGTGCGGCTGCCGCGGAGAACAGTACGGCGGGTCCTCGGAAGGTAAAACCAGCACTACCATAGCAGCAATTCCACGTCTAGGAATTCACCCGAAGGTACCGAAAACCTTAACTCAAACAGATATCTATCTCTGCACCTTCCATGTTCACAGAGCATTATTTACAACAGCTAAGAAATGGAAACAACCCACATATCCAATGACGGATGGATAAAGAAGATATATATATACACTATGGAATGCTACTCAGCCATGAAAAACGAGTAAATCCTACCATTTACAACAATGTGACTAGACCCTGAAGGCATTTTACTGAGTGAATTAAAACACATGGAGAAAGACAAATACTGCATAATCTCACTTACATGTGGAATCTAAAAAAAAAGAAAAACTCATAGAAAAAAGATTAGACTTGTAGTTACCAAAGGCAGGTGCATGGTGAAGGGGAGAACCAGAGGAAGGTTGTCAGAAGATACACACTTGCAGTGGTGAGATAAGTAGGTGATGGCCAGCATGATGACTAGAGCCAACACTGCTATGTGATCTTCAGGCAAGATGTTAAGAGAGTAAATCCTGAGGAATACTTTCCTCCCCTACTTCTATTCTTTCCTTTTTATTGTATCTATGTGAGAGGATACATATTAGCTGAATCGGTTGCCATCATCGTTTCACAAAATAGGTGTATCAAACCATCATGCTGTATGCGTTCAAGTCGTGCAATTATTTCTCAATACAACTGGAGAAAATAATATCACATTTCTTGACAATGCTAAATAAACAGATAGTGGGGCTTGTAAGGAGGCTGAGAGCCACCCACTGCCTTGCCTGGCTGGAATCAACGAGTAATAAAAAGGGAGCAGCCCTCTCCTGTGGTGGATGATCAGAGCACAAAGGGGCTTCAGGTGCCAAGAAAGGTGCCACTTGGTCTGGGGGCAGGCCAGCAGTGTGAGCCCCAAAATTAAACATAAGAAACCATGCACATGCAGACAAGACAGGTCAACTCAGAGACACCTAACTGGAAAAGATAAACAGGTCAGGAAAGGGACCAAGGTGCCCCCCAAATACCTCTCAGGAATCCAAGATTCAAGGGAGGCGCCGGTCTAAAATGCAAGGTAATGGGAAACTGTAATCTTGGAAACTATAAATCACAAGAAACGTGATGTTGGCATGACAGAACAGTCTAGTGGCTGAAAGCATTTAAATCCTGGAACGGGAGCCAGACACCAGAATTTGTTCTAAGACCAAAATGGCTGACTGGCCAATGGCTATAGACCTTTCTGGCCAGAAGGGAGAGGGCAGGCTTCTACAGATCAACTTTTAATCTAACTTTTCTCTTTATTCCCACTCCCCAATTAACTATGCGTGTTTTCTGTTTCCAGATTGAGGGGCGGGGGTGTAGCTCCTCACCCTTTATCGCTCTATCATCTTCCCCTGGGAGACTCTACTATGCTCTGAGAGGGAAGCATTCCTCCAATACCAATGGGGATGCTTCCAATCCCCCAGGAATGCCGTGACTGAGAGGGGAAAAAAGCTAGACGCTGCTGAGGGGCTGAACCTGGCTCATCAAAATGAACACCCAGCCTGTGCAGGAGAAGCTAAACCAAGGCACACCCCCTGCAGAGAGCGCTTCTCTAGGGAAGAACAGATGGTAGTTAGGGATGTGAACGGGTCTGCCTCCACCTGTGCGACTTGTGGCACTCAGTCACCATCGTGGAACCTCAATTTCCTGCCTCACCTGTGAAAAACGAGAAAAGCTCCCAGCACCAGGAAGGAACTCGACAGATGTATTCCCTTACTCCGGACCAGTGCTAGATGGCTACGTGACACAACAGGCCACTCTGAATGCTCAGCAGACACTGTCAAGCTTGCATCTGGGAATTGCAATTAGCAAAGGATATTCGACCAGAACCGGTAATACAAACTATTGGCTCTAAGAGAAACCAAGAAGGAGACCGCGGATGAGCCACTAATTAACAGAAATCACAACAAAACTGATTTCAGCGTGATAGGGGAACCGAGAAGTCCAGCCTATTCCATTTGGGGGCCTGTTGGCCACAACGAATCAACCCCAGGGATCAGGGCCTAGGGTTCAACACCAAGCCAGACAGTGGAGCCCCGGCAGTTCAAAGCCAGAACCCGGGCCGCTGCCCGTCTCCCACATGACCCGGCCTCTGCTCACTTCAGTCTCTGCACCCAGGTCCCAATCCCGCTCGCCTCCCCCAAGCCAAAAATCTCACTCTTGGTGTCCTGCCCAGGGTGGTTCGAGGCCTGCTGCCAAAGCTCCCTGAGGCGTAACTTGACCAGCCTCTCTGAGCAACCTCCAGGGCCTGCCTCCCGCAGACACTTCGGTCTCAGATTCCAGCTGTCCCAGGTCCGGATCAGGCCCACACCGGTGCAGACCCACACGGGAAACAATTCACCACCGACTCACCAGAAACCCAGGGAAAGAAGCAGCCCAGAACGAAAACACCAGCATTTATAAAAACCTGCTGACATTCAATACATGTGCCAGACTCTTACCAATGAACTGAACAGAATAATTAAGAAGCCCAAGCTTCAGACCCTGCCTTTAAAGAACTGTAGCTCCCACCTGGATCGCACATGCAGCGCTTGTTTATAAAAGCACTTAATATGCTCCGGACCTACATTCATATATTTGTGCTGTATAATTAGATGAATGAATCAGAATGGGCTTCTTTCAGGAAAAGTCAAAGAACATCCAGCCCTCTGACACCGAAGCCTGAGAAAAAGATGGTTCTTAAGAGTAAGCTCATAAAGTTAGATGAATGTGCATGTTAAAATTGCAAGTGTTTGACATAAGTTAATTAAGTCAAAATAAAGTATGTTATGAATCTATTTTAAAAAATCTGCTGCGTGCCCGGAGAGTGAGGGACACAGACACATTTCCCCAGAAGACAGAAAGTCAGGCTAAGTGAAAAGACTACGGACATCATAAAGGAAGACTGTTTAAATACACAGTGAAAAATGAACACAGCGGGCGAAGTGCTTACCCGAAGGACGACCACTAAGGAAGTACCTTTTTCTGAAGAAGGCTGTTTAAAGAATCTTCATGCCCCAATAACTGTGGGGCTGAGGATGAGTTCAAAGACGAAACAGAGAGAGAGAAACTGGCTGAATGAGTGGTCAGTCACTCCCGAGTTGGCTCAGGACATCGGGGTGTCCACTCTTGAACGTTTCCCCTGAAACAGACAGGCTAATGGCAGTGGTCAGAGATTGCTCCCTGGTGAGGATGTCCTAAGCCAAAGAGCCAAAATAAATGTGGCTCAATCAGAGAGGCCATATGGCTCACGCTCCTGAGTTTTGAGAGAAGTGAAGGATGAAATCAGCGCTCAGGAGGCCAAGACACACAGGCCATGGCTACACAGAACCGGTGAGCTCCCACCTGCCTCAAGGACAGTCAAGGAGACCACCGCCACATGGAATCTCACCCCTGATCAGACTGCCAGGTAGACTGTACCTAGTTCGGGGCCAACAGAGGACTAGGACTTTCTGAGGGAAAAGGCACTGCCATGTGTACAAAAAACAAAAGCGCATCTCACCTCTTCATTAGAACTGTTACAGAATAAACCAGCAAAAGAAAAATAGGGATCAGCTTTTCAAAGACTGATGTTCCTTCAAGAATGTTCCAATGGCTGTTATCTGCCCAAGACTCATGTGTCAGTCGCTTGCTGAGCATTTCATATACTGTATCACATTTCATCCCTAATCTCATGAGACAAGTACCAGCGTCTTTTCCTTGATACAGATCAGAGGCTGAGACTCAGAGAGGTTAAGTAATATGCCCAAGACCACACAGCTAGGAAGTGACAGAATGGAGATGTGAGCTCAGATACGTCTGATTCCAAAAGCTATGCTCGGTCTTCTATCTTATGCAGCAAGAGGAGTAAGAGCCTAGACTAAATGGCCTCTTGCAGGCTCCTTGTTAGTAAAAACTTGAGTCACTGAGAGGTTAATGTGGTATTGGTGGTTTGGGCCTGGAAGAGGAAATGAAATGGGCATTATGATAGCTAAGTATCAAGTGTGGGGCTCACCCAGGGTTAGGAGTTCAATTATTCTTATTTAACACTTTTATAAATACCTCCAAGAGAATGCACAGTGATATTGGGTTGTAAATGAACTCTAACTTCCCAGTTATACAACCTAGGGAAAATTACCTCACATCTCTGTGCCTCGGTTTCCTGTAAATGAGGAAAACATTGGTTCCTACTCAAAGGAGAATTTGGAGCTTTGAAGAAGCAATGCAGCTCTTTTTAAGAGAGTTTGCGGGGGTGCCTGGGTGACTCAGTTGGTTAAGCGGCCGACTTCAGCTCAGGTCATGATCTCACGGTCTGTGGGTTTGAGCCCCGCATCGGGCTCTGTGCTGACAGCTCAGAACCTGGAGCCTGCTTCTGATTCTGTGTCTCCCTCTCTCTCTGCCCTTCCCTGCTCATGCTCTGAGTCTCTGTCTCTCAAAAATAAATAAATGTCAAAAAAAAAAAAAAGAGTGTCTTGGTTTTTAAGAGTGCCCACACTCCTCTTCCTAGAGATTCCATTCCCTTAGTCTGACAGAGAAGCCTAGGAAAAAAAATGAAAAAATGTACCTCAAGTACTAAGCACTGTCCC
Source organism: Paradoxurus hermaphroditus (assembly GCA_004024585.1). Taxonomy (NCBI): domain Eukaryota; kingdom Metazoa; phylum Chordata; class Mammalia; order Carnivora; family Viverridae; genus Paradoxurus; species Paradoxurus hermaphroditus. The sequence continues at coordinate 15,086 of PITB01020946.1, read as the reverse complement.
TTCCCTGCAGAGTACCCAATAAATGATAGCCAAAATAATAATAATAATAATAATAATAATAATAATAATAATAATAATAGAAACTACCCAAACTACCCAAACTCTGGGTAGTGATGAGCCAAACTTACGGGAAGATTGCAGGGGAAATTTTGAACAAATAGGGCGGAAAGCAGCCGGTAAATTTTAACAACAATAAAGCCAATGTAATACATTTAAGAAAAAAAATTAAAACCATGTGAAAGCTCTGGGGCAACAGTCTGAACCCCATAAAAAGACTTCCACATCACTATAGACCAGACTCTCCTCCTACTGTGATCACAAAGGCCAAAAGACCAAAAACCAACTATTTTGTCCAGCACCACTAAGAGTACTAAAAACAAAAAGAAACACACTGCCCACTTCCCCCCCCTCCGCCCGCCCCACAAGTTTAGGGATTCATCCACATCGGGGATACCAGTTGCTGCTCAAGAAAAAGAGAAATTATAAAGCAGAGGACAGTCGCCTAAATGGGCTGAGTGGTGTGATAGGGAGGGCATGCTGAGAAGGCCAGAAAGATCAAGGCCAGAAGGGCCCTGAGAGAATCTATCAAATGGGAGAGACAAGGCGGGGGTGCCAACTTTGTCCCCAAATCCTAAATGACCGAAGAGGGAAGGCCTGTTAACACTCCAGGGAGACAAGAGGAAGAGATGTCTCAATACCCCCAAAAGAAGGCAATATAAATGCATTACTGGGTTAGGACAGTAGTTTTAATGCAACAGTGGGGTCCCCCTGGGGTCAGAACCAGAACTGTTTTCATTAAGATCTGCATAAGGGTCTGACGGCAAATACATGTAAAGAATTCAGGCTGCAAAAGGGCTCCACTTCTCACCAGCTAGGTGACCAGCAGCACCAGCATGTGCCTTCAAGAGGGACATGGCCCAGCCCTCCCTTGCCACACGGGCTCCTAAAGGCAAGGACGTGACCAGAGATGATGAATTTTCATGATTTCTAGGAGTTCTCAGAAATCCAGAGATGATGGCAAGAAGTGTAAATACAGAGAGACACACATCATCCTTCTCCAAATAAAGTAAAACTGTTAATAAAAGTTACATGACAGTGTTCAAGATTTTTTTTTTAATAACACTAAGATGCTTCCAAATGTGCCTCACCCTTGGCTTGAGCATTTAAGCCACACTTTGTATTCTAAAGATGTCATGGAAAATATTTACAGATGCACTGAAGGTCTCCCGTTAGGAAATTAACTGGATTTAGAATTTATCATCCAGAATCCTCAGTGTGCCACTTACCATCCCATGAGCCTTCCCCACATAACTACAACCTACACACAGACCAAAGTCCTTGGGAAGACCAAACAGAATGAACCATGGGGCTCAGAGGGGCTCCTGCCAACACCGACCCTTCTGGCCAATCAGCCCTGACTCATGGGGGGCACGCATCTAGCACAACCTAAATCCTGCCCTAGTCTTAGAAAACAATTGTTTCATCCTGGCCAGAGCGATCTGACACACGAGGGGGGAAAAAGGGCATCCAAATTGGTAAAGAAGTTAAACTGTCAGTATCTGCAGATGACATAATACTGTACACAGAAAACAGTTAAAGCCATTAGAAGTTATAAATGAATTCGATATAGTTGCAGGACACAAAATTAATACCCGGAAATCAGTTGTATTTCTACACACTAATAATGAAATAGCAGAGAGAAAAATTAGGAAAACAATTCCATTTACGACCACACCAAAAAGAATAAAATACCTATTTATGAACTTAACCAAGGAGGTGAAAGGCCTGTACACTGAAAACTATAAAACATCAGTGAAAATAACTGAAGATGACGCACGCTCATGGGTTGGAAGAATGAATGTTATTAAAATGTCCATATTACCCAAAGCAGTCTACAGATCTGATGCAAACCCAAAATATCAACAGCAATTTTCAGAGAACTAAAACAAATAATACTTAAATTTGTAAGGAATCACAAAAGGCCCCAAATAGCCAAACCAATCTTGAGAAAGAAGAACAAAGTTGGATGTATCATAATGCCAGATTTAAAGACACGCAACAAAGCTACAGTAAACAAAACAGTATGGTACTGGCACAAAAACAGTCACATGGGTCAAAAGCACAGAGTAGATCCAGAAATATACCCATGCTTATATGGTCACTTAATCTATGACAAGGGAGGCAAGAATATACTATGGGGAAGAGACAGTCTCTTCAATAAATGGTGCTGGGAAAATGAAATAGCTACATGCAAAAGAATGACCACTTGTTTACCCACACACAAAAAGAAACTGAAAATGGATCAAAGAGTGAAATATGAGATCTAAAAAACCATGAAAATCCTAGTAAAGAACATGGGCAATAATTTCTTTGACACTAGCCTTAGCAACATTTTTCTAGACTCATCTCCCGAGGCAAGAGAAACAAAAGCAAAAATAAGCTATTGGGACTACATTGAAATAAATGTTTTTGCACAATGAAGGAAACCATCGACAAAATAAAAAGCCAACTCTAGTGAATGGGAGAAAATATCTGCAAATAGTATATCCAATAAGGGGTTAGTATCCAAAATACATGAAGAAATTATACAACTCAATGCCAAAAAAAGTAAATAATCCAATTAACAATGGGCAGAGAAACTGAATAAACATATTTCCAAGAAGACATACAGATGGCCAAGAGACACATGAAAAGATGCTCAACATCACTAATTATCCGGGAGATGCAAATCAAAAGCACAAGGAGATATCACCTTACACCTGTCTGAATGGCTAAAATCAAAAAGAAATTTTAAGAACTTTAAAATTAAAAACAAAGACATCACAAGTACTGGTGAGGAAGGAAGGAAGGGAGGAAGGGAGGAAGGGAGGGAGGAAGGGAGGAAGGGAGGAAGGGAGGGAGGGAGGGAGGGAGGGAGGGAGGGAGGGAAGGAGGAAGGAAGGGACGAAGGACAGACTTGCTTCATGTGTGAGCATGCTTCAAGTATGCCCTGGGCTACATTAAGTTACTAACTAACCTCGTAATATATCTTCCTTAAGATTTCAAATTGGAGAGGTGCCTGGGTGGCTCAGTCGGTTGAGCACCAACTCAGGTCATGATCTCATGGTTTGTGAGTTGGAGCCTCGCGTCGGGCTCTGTGCTGATGGCTCAGGGCCTGGAACCTGCTTCAGATTCTGTGTCTCCCTCTTTCTCTGCCCCTCCCCTGCTCACACTCTGTCTGTCAAAAGTAAATAAACATTAAAAAAAATTTTTTTAAGATTTCAAACTGGAGTGCCCTATTACCCAGAAATTGCTCTTTTCTACCCTAGAGAAACACTCACCTGTGCTGCAAAGTGGCATGTGCAGCCTAGTTTATTGTTAACGGGTTTTGTAACAGAAGATTTAGAAATAACTTAAATGTCCATCCTTAGGAAGGTTCTCAGGAAGGCCATGCAGGAATTAGACAAAATCAGTAAGTCCTAGATATACATACGGAAGGAAGCAATCACCCAGATGTTCTGTTGGGGCGGACAGGGGAGCAACAGGACAGTGCTCGCAGTGCAATACACTTAACTTGTTTTAAGTTCTATAGGTAATAAACCACCGTATAGAAAGCATCTGGACACCAACAAACTCCTAACAGTGGTTAACCTCTGGAGAAGGACTGGAATTAGGAGTGGTTATCAGGAAGATTTTGTTTCCTCTGGAAGGTTTGCATTTTTTTTTCCCCACAGAGAATGTACTCATGTACTACTTTTGTAATGAAAGTTTCATGTAGCCATTTAAGTTTTTTAAAAAGGAAAAAACTGACCCTGTTCGATACATTTCAATAATGTGTTGGGGGCAATTTCTATCTGAATCTGACACATGTTTTCCAGGAGGCTGAGCGCTAAGCAGGGCAGAGAGCGGGCTTTGCAACACTGATCTTGTTACAATATTACAAGCCCAACTCTGTAACTCTGTGAATCCTTAAATTTATATGCTAGTTCAAAGAAAAGGCAGAAGATAGAAAGTATGTCAGGGGGCTTTCTGGGAATCCAAGGGGATGTCCTAGGAGCAATTCCAATTCTTACAGCTGAGCGTTCTAACTCTCGCAGCACAAGCAACTAAACACTCGCCACTAATGGGAGCCCTTGCCCAACCACACACCTCACACTGGGCTAGCTGTGCCTCACTCTTCCGCCTGGAAATCAGAATTCCTGACATTAATCGGGATGCCCCAGTACACAAGTGCCAACAATTATGTACTTACCAGGGCCACCTAACCATACAGAATACTGACCTTCCAACACATACTTCTCCACTTCTTCAAAGCACTACTCAGAAACACATTTTAATATTAAGAACCTACTAAGGCAAAACTAACCTAGGATGACAGAAATCAGAGCTGAAGTACTTCTAGTTGCGGGGGAGGAGAATCTGGAAATGGTCCTAAGGACCGTGTCTGGGGTGATGGAAATGTCCTGTCTCAAAATGTATTTGTCAAAAACTGATGGAACAGCACACTTAAGATCTAAGCATTCCACTGTATGCAAATTATACCTCAATTAAAAAAAAAAAAAGCTACTCAAACACTGTTTCTCTGCTGGCTGCAGCAGAACTTTGAGCTGTCCTATCAGACATCTGAAATCTCTGTTGTGCTATGTAAAGAGCTCGAGTACCATGGCGACAGTCACCATAAAAATAGATAACAAGATTAAAATGGATAGAGGACACATGAATTTAAGAACGGCACACCAAGAGCAATTCATTTGCAGCAGAAGAAAAATAGAAAGAGGAGAGGGAGTTTTTCATTCTGCCAGCACTTTGGGGGGAAAAAAAAAAACCAGCCACTGAATGTGGTTGTTTTTACTAAAAGAGTTTTATGGCTTCCCAATACTCAGAGGACAAAAAAGGCTCTGAACGGTTATTTCTTATCATACTTTGCTTTAACAAAAAAAAAGGGTATGATAGTCTGAGTGGTTCCCATGCCTCCTATATGTGGCCCCAGGAACCAATTCACAGCAATTCATTGAGTACACTGGTGTGCCATCCACTGTGAGCCCCAAATGGTACTGAGATAAAGGAGACCCGGGCGCTTTTAGTGCACAAACATCTCCAACTTTGGTTCTAAATAAATAACTAAGTTCTGCCTATGTTTCTTACATGCAGCTAAAGTTGCCGTTCCCTACTTTGTGGACCCCTAAATTGCTTTACTCCGTGTAAAGAGAGCACTTGCTTGTCAAATTCTGATTTTTCAAGTGCCAAAATGTGACGATGGACAGGTGGGGAGAGAAATCATCTTGTGATATTCTCTAAAGATGAGATAACCCTCCAGTCTCTCTGCAGATCTAAGAAACTTCTGCTATGGGATTTAGCCTTAACGGTGTCCCCGACAACAAAAAAGTAATCCAAAAATATCAGAAGGAAAATCTAAAAACTTCAAGTAATCAGAGTGGATTCTAAACAAACCATATATCTGAGTAAAATTTAGACAAAATTAAACTAAATCAAATTTTCTGTGTAAGCTAGAAATAAAAATGAAAAAATAAACATTTTTAATTTTTTTTAATGTTTTTATTTTATTTTTGAGAGAGAGAGTGTGAGCAGAGGAGGGCCAGAGAGAGAGGGAGACACAGTGTGAAGCAGGCTCCAGGCTCTGAGCTGTTAGCACAGAGCCTGACTTGGGGCCTGAACTCAACAGACTGTGAGATCACGACCTGAGCTGAAGTCAGACACTTAACCTACTGAGCCACCCAGGCGCCTCCAAAAAAAGTAAACATTTTTAACTCAAACCACAAACTTATTGTCTGATATAAACCAAGCATGTGCATTCCTGGAAAATCCTACTCCAAAGTTTCTTTAAATTTATCCATCCCTCATTCTCTTTGTCCCTAAACCTACAGAGTCATCGTTGAGCTCAGCGTTCTCCCTGGTGTCAGGACGGTGCTTAACATGCTATACCTGGGGATACGAATGTGCGGTGTGGGGAATGGAACCGGAAGGAGGTAGTCGGGCAATCCAGGTCCTCCACAGCCAAGCAGAGAAACCGGCATTCAATTAAAGGACCCCATCTTGACTCATTCATTATCAGTGAAAACTGGCCACTGACCACATTGGTCTTCTACGTGTTAATCTATTTTATTAGTACTTGCCACATCCACCCCACTGCCACCTTCTTGCTTTTCCTAAAGACCAAATTCAATTTTCAGCAGCCCTGGGGCCACAGGCCAACCTTGAAACGGTTCTCCTCAACCTTTCTAAAATGACCCCAAAGGTGTCTCTCTAAAGCGTGGGGACCCACTTACAAACATTTTTAAGAGAGCTTACATATGATGTTGACTCAAAAACTAGGCAACTGAAGGCATATCCCCTCCTCATTATCTTTCGGCTTTGACAAGTCACTTAATAACCTGCCCCTAAGAGCTGGAAAGGACTTATTCCTGTCCTTCTCTTCTACGGGATCCCTAATCAACGGCAGTCAGCCTGAATTGAATACCTCTGACAGTGGGAAGCTCACTATTCTGTGAACAGACATTTCCACATTTGGACAGCTCTGACAGCTAAAAAAAAAAAAAAACAACCCTTTTTCATATTGTACTGAAGTCTGTTCTCCCAGTATTTAGGGTTAAAAGGAAACAGAGTTCATCAACCTCAGTGTAATCATTCTACAGATAAGGAATCCTATGATGTATAATCATTCTACAGATAAGAAATCTGAAACTAGAAAGGATAAACCAACTGTTCTATCCATTGGTCGTATTCCAACACCAGGAGCAACAATGAGTAAATCTACTCTTTCCTGTACCTACCTGCTAACGCACAAAAACACTCGAAAGCACTACTGGGTATCCCCCCACCACCACCACCACCCCAACCCCGTGAGTGTCCTTACTCCAGTCATTCATGATCCTGCTTCCTCTTAGTGTCCTTCCTGGGGATAAAGTCTTTCTTGTTCATGTTTCCTTTAAATCAGGCATCCCCCACCCCTCATGGCCCAAATGTCAAGTGACCAGTAGAGGTCGCTAAAACTAAATCCTGTGGTTGGAACAATGACTTTCTGATCCAGTTATGAACAAGATTCAATTTTTTAAAAGCCTCATCCCACTCTGGGCTCACATTAAACCATGAACAATAGAACAATCTCAAAACTTTTTTCCCCACATGATTTGCCCTCTTCAGCGTGCCCGGGGTACCACCCAGGCTAGAGTGGGCTTGTCTATTTGCGGGTCAATCCCCCCTTTGAATCAGGTCATCAACTTTAGGTCAGGGACTGAGTCTTATTTTGTGACTCCAGTGCCTAATACACTGCTTGACACATAGCATGTAGGTACTCAAGATCAGTCACTGAATAAACTGTCTACCCTCTCCCTATCCTGTCCTTCAACAATAAACTGTTATTGTTGTTTTTAATATCAGTATTCAAGGAAATGAAAAGACAAACCAGAGACTGGGAAAACATATTTGCAAAAGACACATCTGATTAAGGACAATTATCCATAATACATAAAGAACTCTTTAAACTCAACGGTAACAAAACCAACAACTCGATTAAAAAAATGGGCCAAAGATCTTAACAAACACTTCCCCAAGGAGATATACAGATGGCAGAAAATCACACGAAAAGATGTCATCACATGTCACTAGGTAAATGCGAATTAAAACAAGATACCACTACAAACCCACCAGAATGGCCAAAATGCAGAGCAATGACAACGCCAAATGCCGGTGAGGGTGTGGAGCAACAGGAACTCTCATTCGCTGCTGGGGGGAATGTCAAATGGTACAGCCACTTCGGAAGACAGTTTGGCAGTCCTTTACAAAACTAAACATGCTCTTCTTAGCATACGATCCAGCAATCGCACCTCTTGGTATTTGTCCAAAGGAGTTGAAAACTTATGTCCACACAAAAACCTACACGGCTGCGGAGGTTGACAGCAGCTTTATTCCTAAAAAGAGCTAAAACTTGGAAGCAACCAAGATGCCCTTGTAGGGGATGGATAAACAACCTGTGGGACATGCAGACGACGGAATATGTGGGAGACGGGATATGTGGGAGTGGGAGTGGGAGAAAGAAATAAGCTATCAAACTACCAAAAGACACAGAGGAAGTTTAACTACATATGACTACATAAAAGATGCCAATCTGAAAAGACTACACACTGTAGGATTCCAACTGTATGGCATTCTGGAAAAAGTGAAAACCGCCCACGGTTAAGAAGTAAGTGTTTGCCAAGGGTCGGGGGGAGGGACTGGTAAATAGGTAAAGCACAGAGGATTTTAGGGCAGTAAAAGTACTGTAATGGTGGATACGTGTCATTACACGTACATCTGTCCAAACTCCTAGAGTGTACAAGAGTAAACCCTAATGTAAACTGCGGTCTTTGGCATAACAAACCTACTGCCCCGGTGGGAAATTGATAGTGGGGGAGGCTATGCATGTGTCCGGGCAGGGGGTAAATGGGAAATCTCTGTACCTTTGCAATTTTGCTGTAAACCCAAAACTACTCTAAAAAATACATTAAAAATATATAGCAGTGTTTTCCCCCCACTATGTTATAAATACACATTATAGAATATATAAATAATAAATGTAAAGTATAAAAATAAGCCACTTAACTCCAACCATCTATCCAGTATTAGTATTTTGATATCAGAATTATTAATATATTTACTTCCATTTTCTTTTTTTAATTTTTTGTATGTTTATTTATTTTTGAGAGATAGCGTGAGCGAGGAAGGGGCAGAGAGAGAGACGTGGAATCTGAAGGAGGTTCCAGGCTCCAAGCCGTCAGCACAGGGCCTAACGCAGGGCTCGAACTCACAAACCATGAGATCATGACCTGAACCAAAGTTGGACACTTAACCAACTGAGCCACCCAGGCATCCCATTTCCTGCCATTTTCTATGCACTTTGCTTCTTAAAGATTTGAAATCATATTGTAGCTACACCTTAACTTTGAGCGGAAACATTTGTCCATGTTATTTTAAAGCTATGCCTACACATTTTTAATGGCTTCATAATATTCCACTATAAAGACATATCCATCAGAATCACTCATAGATGACTTCCAACCACTCACGCCACTGGATATTTAGGCTGTTTCTAATTTTTCACTCCATTTAAAAAAACAAAAACCTCTGCAGAATCTCTGTGCATAAAACATCATCTACATTTGGGATATGGTCTCAGCTGTACCTCTAGAAGTAGAATTAACTTACCAGAATGTATAAACACCTTGATACATTACAATTCAAATTTTAAAAACGACATCAGACTTTATATATTTACCCCTTACTGGATTTCTTTTTTAACCTGGGCCTTCATTCTGAATGATAGTGAACCTTGATTTATCTACTAAATAAGCAATCCATCCCACCTCTGTGCCATCAACAAAGCTGACAAACACACCTTCTGGGTCGCCACCCACAACACTGGAAAAATGTTGAACAGCTCAAGGCCAAGAATAGAACCCTGTGACACTCGTTTTCAGACCCCCTTCCGGGCTGACTCAGTGCCACTAATTAACAGATTTTGCATATGGCTGTCAAATTAATGACACCAACCAGTACATTCTACAGTTTATTTAATACGGACCCTCATATCTTAAGAAACCGTCAAACACTTTACCCAAGTCACAGTGCACCATAGCTACTGCCTCATCTCTCTGTTCTAGTAACGGAACCACCGTACAAGACAGGAAACGGGTTCAGTCTGATACCATTAGGCTGACTTCTGGTTTTCCTCATGTCCCAGAGCCGCGTCCTTAAAACATACTTTTAAGCAAAGAGCACTTCGGCTTTGATTTCTGTTAATGTTACAACAGCAATATTTTAAGTAATCAGATTATGCAACCTGTACAAAGCAGGGTGACTGCTGTGTGGTCCCCCTCACCTGTAGCTCACCTGGGAAAACGTTCTGAACCACTGGTGGCTATGGACTTCCAAACTGTCTCTAGACCACAGAGACCTGAGTTTACTCACTTCAGCTCGTCCCAAAATAAACCTCGTTTTCAGGAGTCATTTGCACTAACACCTGAGTTTGAGCCAATAATTCTGAGGTCATTTTGAACACTGGATTATGAATTTCTGGATCCTAGAGGCCTACCCTCTGGAGTAATCCTAGGAGTAAGGAATTAGGAAATGAAACAGCCCCTCTCTTTGCTGTTCCTTTATTACTGGCTCACATGACCAAAGACCCTGAAATGTCATGTGGCATTTGACAGTCGTGACTCACATCTCACCAAACTATTACCCCAACATCATTCTCAGAACACACATCCAGGATCCACCATTTAACCATGCCAGCCAGAGGGAGAAAATGGGAGGGTCTGAGAGATCCTGGGGTCACTAGAAACTGGCCTCACAATAGAGAATTGAGCCCAAAGTCTTCTCTAATTAGTACCATTCCAATCATCAGAAAAATATTTCAAAGTTCTAGCCAGCGGCAACTCAGAAAGTACTGTTGACTTGCTTAAGACAAATCACTTGCACACAAATCTCTCAGATTCCATCATGTCACACTCCTACCCAAATCGCCAGTGGCCACCCAGAGCCGGGACAGCCATCCCAAATTCCCCTAGGTTGGCATTTAAGCCTCTTGAAAGATCAGGTCGCAAACCCAAAGGCCTGCAAGACTAAACAGGAAGTGTCAAGCAGCCACACTGATGTGACAGGGAGTCCAGGGATGATGACAACTGGGGACCACAGGGCCCGCCTCCCATGCACAGGAGGCAGCCACTACCCACTGCCTGGTCTGCTTCTTTAATAGAGTCCCACACCCAGAGGTTTTCTGGATTGTTCCCAATTCTTTTAAAACCTTCGTGTACTCCCAGTTATAACACTTCTGTAGGCAGAACACATTCTTTGAGTCACTGGTTTACAACACCTACACTTTGATCGTAACCCGCCGGGTTTTTTTAATGTTTATTTATTTTTTCAGAGACAGAGCATAAGCGGGGGAAGGGTAGAGAAAGAGAGAGGGAGACACAGAATGCGAAGCAGGCTCCAGGCTCTGAGCTGTCAGCACAGACCCCGACAGGCTCTGAGCTGACAGCACAGAGCCCGATGCGGGGCTCGAACCCACCAGCGGTGACATCATGACCTGAGCTGAAGTTGGATGCTCAACTGACTGAGCCACCTTTCATAACCCACCTTTCCAGACTGGTTTCCCCCCACTCTCTAACAAGAACCCTCTCTGATTCACTCTTACACACACTGCGCACATCCTAACTCAAAGCCTCTGTCCATGTTACCCACACCCCTGTCTGTGCAGCACCCTAAGACGCCCCGAAGAGTTCATCCTCCCTTCACAATTCACAAAAGTTTTCCCAAGCCATACCAGCACAAGCTGCTCGCCCCTCCTATGAACCCTACAGGTACTTACTTTTCACTTTGGCATTTAATCGTCTTGCCTTGCTTCTTAATCACAGGTATATCTTATCTCTCCAACTAGCCTGTAAATGTTCAATCGCTTCCTCATGCTTCCTTCCACTTATGGCACCGGTAAGGGGAGCCGTGCACCTGAGCAGCTTAATACTTACTAGATGAGAAAACTCACCATAACTGTTTTTCAAACCGTGGGTTACAACCACTACAGAGCAGTTAAGTCAACTTAGTGGGAGACAATAAGGATTTTTAAATGAAAAATAAAAGAATAGCAAAGAAAAGTACCAAAGGAGATTGCACCACGCAAAAGAAGGTAGTGCTTCATGAGCTTAAATTAAGACTGTTACATACGTGATTTAGTGTACCTAGATCGTGATGTAAATTTTATTTCTTAATGTAGGTCACAGTCAAAACACACTATTCTTTAAAGAGTAAATTAGCTCAACCACCCTCTGTAAAAATTTTTTTGACAGTCATATATTCCCTATAAAGAAAAAATATTCAGTGGACGCCTCTGCCCACCCAAGTCAGCTTTCCCTGCTGGTTCACTGACCCTGCATTTCAGAGAAACACTGAGGCTAAGAACTGCAGTTATATTCTCCACTCCATTCTGCAACTTTTTGCAATCATCCTTCAAATTCACCAGCCCTCAGATGTTGCAAGTTGAGGCTTGGGGAATTTCTTCAGCAAATCACCCTAAGTCATTCTTGCAACAAGAAAGCAGAATTCAGAGCCCAGGAAAAAACCGGCACTAGCCAGCTCTCCACCGTAGGTTCCTCGGGGGAACTGGTAACCGCACAGGTCTGGACAGACCTGGCCCTGGGAAAGGCAGTATCCCTGGGTCCCAAATTTCCTCCTTGCTCTTTGCTGATTATCTTGCTGCTCCCCCAGCTTGTTGCTTCCCTACACACACCTATGAAGGGACACCAGGACTACTAGCCTAAAGGTCTCAGTGGAGAGCAAAATTTGACTTGTTTTAAAGCCCAGCAATTTATGTGTTTAGCAAATTCCATTCTTCCCTCAAATCTCCAATCCCAAACTGCTTTGCCAGCTTCAGGTTCAGGACCTGGCAATGTCATAGGAGTGGCAACATAGCTCAGAGTCTTCTAGTTCAGACCCTCAGTCCCACTCACTAGCATCCTCTACTGCTATGACCAAGATGACACCCCACTCCAAGGGCCTTCCCTCCCCCAGCTCGGGCAGCCTGCTTTCCCACCAATCCCAGAGCTTCAGTTGCTTGCAGGACACCTATGTTTGGATGTCTTGGCAAATACAGGAAATCTCTGCAGCCGGAGTGTCAATTGCTTCTCTCCAAAATACACATTTCCGATTTCTCGAGTTACCAGCTACAGCAGTTCCAAGGCCCTGGCGTGTAATCAATTTCCACAAAGAATTAATTTCCATTCATCTCCTTCCTTCACCCTGCCCCTGTCAACAGATTATTTCAACAGTAATGCTTCTAAAATCCACCCTCTTTTCCATTTCCCAGTTATCCCAGTCCAAATTCTGAGCACTCCACAACTGTAACAGTCTACTGATTTGTCTCCGAACATTACTTTTTAAAAAAAAGGTTTCCAAATACCTTCTCGTTACTTCACTCTCTGGCTCAAAAAACCTTTAATGTCTCCCCAGCACATAGAGGGTAAAGTGCAATTCCCCAGCCTGGCTTTCTAGGACTTTCACAATCCTAACCATTGTTCCTCTCCATCTTTATCTCCTGCTCAGGAAACGTTCCCTGCTCTGGCCAAGCCCAGCTCCTGTCTCTCAGCAAAGCCATGTTCAATCACACCTCATGACCCATCTCAAGGGTCCCATCCTCCAGGAAGAAAGTCCTGGCGATTCCTGCCCACAGCACTCTTCTCCGGGCGCCAGTAGCACCTCTTCTACACCTTGCATTTCGACATTTATTTGTGCCTTATCTTGAGGTCTTATTTCACGTGCTCAAGTGTTTCTGTCTCCTCCCTGAGACTGTAAGCCCTGGCAGGAGTCATCTCCTGTATCTTTTGTATCCTCCCTCACTGAGAGAACCTATTCTCCTCTTGCAGTACCTCTGCTACCTCCGGCACCTGTTATTTCTCCCTCTCTTGCCTTTGGGCCTTGGCCAGGGAGTTACTCTCTGAGTGCCTGACTTATTTTATAACGGAGTCGCAGAAACCCATTCCCCAACTCTAACCTTTCCTTCGATATTCCTCCTCCCAACCCCAGCATTTATAGTGACTTAGGCAGCCATAGCACATTGATTTGAACTTGAGATCTCAAATCACTTCCACCTGGTCAATGGGATTTCTGAGGCCTTAGATTTCTTGTGTGCCTCTTATCATCGCTCCCTGAGAGCCTGGCACAGTGTGGAGAACACAGCAGCCCCTCAGAAGTACCCGTGGAGTTTAACTTAATTGCTGTGTTCCCCTGTGTTTCAAGTTCCTTGAGACCCGGAACCTCTGTTTACACACCACCTTAGGAGGGCGTCAAAAAAGCCTCAATACCTGTTGATCACTCACTTTCAGGCAAACTGCACCAGAGACACTTTTCTAGAAAGAGGAGTGTAAAGAAGATAGTGGTGGCCTGTACCTAACCCTGCGTCCGGCGGCCTGACATAGGAAAACGCCAGCCTGGTGGAAATGTTCCAAAGCTCCCGAAAACTGCCCAGGACCGCCTGATATCAAGGAGGAGGGGGGGGGGGGGAGGGACACCCCCACCGCCTGGCAGGTGGGCTTCTTTAGATTTCTGAGTCAATCCTAAAGTGAAGGCGCTGAGCCCTGAACTCTAAGACAAGGAAGAAAATTCTGCCTTTGAAATTGTTTGCACATGACAAACTCCCAGCCCAGGCCCCGACCCGAGCACCCCACTTGCCCACAGTGCCAATTCCAAGGAGGGCCAGGGGCCACCAGTGAGGAGAGGCAGGGTTAAACCGCGCGTAAGGAAGTGGGGGTGGACAAAAGGGGACAGAAAGGGAAGGGGGCAGCCCCCGAGGTGGAGGGTGTGTCGCGCCGCGCGTCCCGGAGCCCGGCGCTAGCCCGCCCGCTCGCTCGCTCGCTCGCTCGGTGGAGTGGGCAGGAACGCGCGGGGCGCCGCGAGGGTTGGGCTGGCGGCCCAACCGGAAAGGGTCAGGGAGGGGGCAGGTCAGTCTCCGTCGGAGAGGCGACTCCGGACAACCGCTCAAAGTTGGGGAGGGGGTTCCTCTGCGAGCGCCCGCGGCGGGCGAGATAAACAAGGCGGCGCAGGGGAGAGCGGGCGGCCGCCCCCCACCCGGCCAGCGCGGGCACTGGCACTGCCGCAGCGCCCCCGCGCCCCGACCGGCCGCTGCCCCGGCGGCGCCCGCCTTCCGGGCCCCCAGGCCCCCGGCCCGGCCCCCGCGGGCGCGCGGAGCGTGGGAAGTTCCCGGGCCGCCCCAGTCCCCGGGGCTGCAGCGCCGCGAGGTCCCCGCGCAGCTCACCTCGCCCCGCCACGAGCAGCAGCGCGGGCCGGGCAGCTCCCGCTCGGACAACTCGGCTTGGCTCGGGGCTGCAGCTGCCGCGGCCCCAGCCCGCCCACCCGGCGCGGCCCGCCGCCCCGCTCCGCTCCGGCCGCCCGCCCGCCGAGGCTCCGTTCGCGCCCACCTGGCCGGCCTGCCCTCCCTCTCCGGGACACTGCGCTCACGTACGCGGCCGCGGCCACAACCCGGCCCGGATTCCCCGCCCGGGAAGGGAGCGGAGGAGCGCGCCAGCCAGCGAGCGAAACGGCGAGCCTCGGGGACACACCCC
>PITB01020945.1:0-29915 GCA_004024585.1 Paradoxurus hermaphroditus | reverse complement strand
TGGGGGGGGTGGGCTACCGCTGGGAATGAGGGAGAGCAGACACTGGGAAGGCCACCGAGTTCGTCGTGGAGTCTGAACTCGTCTCTCAAAAGCTCCCCCCTCCAAGCCTCTCCAAGCAGGACAAATTTAACCCCTTGTCAGATTTCGAAAGGACACCTCCTTCCTGCTCTCTCTTCTCCAGGATCCTTTGCCAGCCACCGGCGGGAGGAAGGAAGGAAGGAACCGAGTTCTGTGCTCCTCATGCTGACAAATGGCAGGAGAGGCCCGGCTCCTGCAGCGCGTGGCTGGCTCGGGAGGGTTTAGAATCGTACAGACCCTGCCTGACTTGATGGGTTGGAAGCTGCGTGGCCGGCACACGTCGGTGGAGTCAGGGCCCCCGGGCCCGGGGCTGCCATGACCACCGGTCACACGTGCGGGACCCGGGCTGCCGCGGGGATCAGCAGCTCCCCTGTCATTCATCAGAGGGGCTGCCCGTCGAGGGCAGGTTTAGGGGCCTGGAGAGAGCACGCTGATGTGAAACCAAGCTGTTCACTGTTGATATTTCGGACCGAACGCGCCCCTCCCAAATCAGATGTTGAAACCCTCCCGCCTCGTGTGATGGTGTTAGGAGGCGGGGCCTTTGGGAGGTGACTAGGTCCCGAGGGTGGAGCCCTCATGAAAGGGATCGGTGCCTCTAGAAGGCCCATCAGAGCCCCGCTCTCCTCCACAGGAGGCTCTAACGGAAAAGCGGCCAGCCGCGAGCCAGGCCGAGGGCCCTCACCAGACGCCGGGTCTGCCGGCACCTCCTCGGACCCCTGCTCCAGAACCGGGGCAGACACACGTCTGGCGTTTCAGCCACCCGGCCGAGGCCAGCCCCAGCAGGCCGAGCCAACCGATGGTGGCTGGTGTGTGACCACTGTAGCCAAACCTAGTGGATTTTAAGTGCTCTCGCGCGTTTGGCCGGGGGGACCTGAAATCAGCCACCTCACGTCCCCATCTCGCTTGCCCTTCCAAGTCTAGAGCAGACGCCACTTCTTTGCGAAACTCTTCGCGGGCGGCCAGGCTGGAGGTTTATCGTTCCTTCCTCCGACATTTTCCGTGCCGTTTCTGCACCTCCCGCTTGCTGCACTTGGTACACGCGCACCTGATACTTCAGTCCTTGATAAGCTAGGACCGTCTCTCCTCTGGACAGTTAGCTTCTGGAGAAGCGCCCAGTGGCCACGACCGGTTTATGCTTGCCCGGGACCCAGGGCCCAGCCAGGGCAAGGGGACCGGGGTGCTGAGGAGAGAGCCCCATCTGGGGAAGAGGGAATCTGGATTCCAACTTGACAGCAAGGTGATGGTTCACCGTGAGATGAATGGATTCCGAAAATTTTTTCTCTAAAATTCCTCTTTTTGAAAGTATTTTTAAAATTTTTATTTTAAGTAGGCTCCATGCCCAGTGTAGGGCTTGAACTCATGACCCTGAGATTAAGAGTCACATGCTCCACTGACAGAGCCAGCCAGGCACACGTCTCTAAAATTCTTTACGGTCAAGTAGCCCGCTGATAAAGTGTGATGTAATGTGGTGGTGGGGGGGGGTGGGGTGGAATTTTAGGGGTGTGTGTGTGTGCGTGTGTGTGTGTGTGTGTGTGTGTGTGAGCTGAGATAGTTTCGCTTCCTTCCTGACACACCGGATGGGGCTCCATGTAAGTTTTTCTAAATGGAACTGGCCCACGGAGCTAACACACAGGAAAGTGGGACACCTTTCTTTCCATAAAAGAGGCAATTTACAGACTAGGTCGGGGCCTTATATTTAAATAGAGCTGAGTTTGAATCCTGGCCCCATCAATTAACCAGTGTGATTTTGGACAAGCTGTTTAATCCCTCCGAGCCTCAGTTTCCTTATGTGCAACACTGGGATGATTTGAGGCTTAAATTTGATCATATACCTAAGGTACAATGTATGAGGATCAAATGATAAATCTGAGACGCCCAGCATGGGGCCCGGCATATACACAATAAAATCATCATTATTATTAATGTACGTATTAATTTATTAATGTGAAAAATCTTAAATGTTAAGCTTCCAGAAAATATTTGTATGACCTTTCTTCCCTCCCGATAAAACGAAATAAATGTAGGGTTTTGGTGTAAGTGGAGAGAGACACCCCCCTCTTTTTTTTTTACCGTCCTGTATTTTTCTTCTCTCCCTTGCTGACTTTTAACAGAAAAAGAACCCAATCATTCTTTTGAAGTTTTTAACAGACTCACATAGTTTATATAGCAGTTCTTATTTAAACTCGCTCTGCCTGTTGCGGTTCTTGCACCCAGCGTAGACCCTCTGCAGAAGATTCCGGCTTCTTTTGAAGGCTTGCTCAGCGCCCTTCATCGCAATGACTTTGAAGGACAGACAGCCGAGCCCGTACCTGCCCAGGTGACGGGAGATTGGCTGGGAAGATGCCCCTTTTCTCCAGGAAGAAAGACGTCCTGTCTAATCACTGGCAGGCGGTGGCGGGGAGAGGAAGCTTGCAGACTGACGCCTTCCGAATCCCGCCTGCCAAGAATGAGTAGCACACGAACGAGGCTCCGCTCAACAGTTCCGGGCAGGGGCCCAAGTCCTGCTAGGAAGGTCCCCGCGGCCCTGGAGGAGCGATGCCAAGAA
Source organism: Paradoxurus hermaphroditus (assembly GCA_004024585.1). Lineage (NCBI taxonomy): Eukaryota > Metazoa > Chordata > Mammalia > Carnivora > Viverridae > Paradoxurus > Paradoxurus hermaphroditus. The sequence continues at coordinate 27,292 of PITB01020945.1, read as the reverse complement.
CCTACGTGCTGCCAGATAGCTCCCTACCTCGGGCACCATTCTCTTGCCAAGGTGTTTCTAGATCGTGCTTCTAAACTTCTCCCTAAAATTCCCAGAAAAGGAACTGGAAAAGCTGGAAATTGCAGGGAAATATTTGGATCTCCTCCATGACGCCGTTGAAGTGATTACCGTTGGAAAGCTAAAAATAGCAGCTTAGAGAAAACGACAGTCTTGCCACGAGTGGTCACGTGAGCGTTTTACGTGGCTCGGGTAACACCTGGCCGCCAGCTCTCACGGGGCCGTGTGCTTGGGCTTCACTGCTTGGGAGGCACGGGCTGTGGGTTTCCAGGGCCCACCTGTTGGCACAGACTGACTCCCAGACTCAGATGCATAGGAATTCTTAGGGAGGTGAGATATGATTTGCTGATGGGACGATACATGAGACCCCGAACTCCCACAATTCCTTTGCTTTCTTTGGTGATGCTGGTGCTCTAAGGGAGAGAGATGATGGTGGGTGGGTTTCCCCACGTCAGTCCTCCCTGAGGCCTCAGGGAATAGGCGTTAGAGGGAAAAGAGGCCGGAAGCCAATTTGGTTTTAATAATTTGAGACCCAGGGAGGTTGAATCCCTCTCTGGACTGTCAGTAGTTTCAGCCTAGGACAAATAGTGAAAATAGGAAGAAAAAGAAGTGCATTTTGGTAGCATTAGCAACTGAAGACAATTTTTAAAAAGTCCCAGAGAAAAATCTTTGTGTTGCAGGGTTACACCCATGCATGGATAACGGTGTCTTTTTGTTTGCCGTCGCTGCCTGTTTCAGTGTCCCGGCCATTACTGAAATTGCGGAAAATTGTCGGATGCTGTTAAGCTTGAGGATGTGAGTGAAAATGTTAAGAGTTAGTGCTTGTGGAGAGTGGGGATTTTTTTTGGCCTCAATTTTTGTTCCCTCATTGATATAAAGGGTAAGCTTTTGATGAGAAGTTCGCGTGAGTTTATTCTAGGAGCAAAATTTTTTTCCCTCCTCTTTCCTCCCCTCCTTATAGTCTCTTTCCCACTCTCCCTCCTTTTCCTTCCCCGCCCTCACCATTTTTTGTTGTTATTTGGAGGGTTTTTGGTGGTGTTTTTTTTTTTTTTTCCTCTGGCTTGTCTTAAAATCAGATGGAGGGAGATTTACAGGCTCAACCTAAGACCCCCGTGTGTCCCCATCACAAAGGATAATTGGGGAAAACGTGGCTTTCAAGGAGGTCTAGCCGGGTCTGCTTGAAATCTTTAAAGCCTGCCTTTTCAGTGCCTCCCCATGTATTCACAGTCAGATGCATTTAAAATTCCAATAAAATACACAGTCTAAAAGTGTCTTTGCTCTAGCTACCAGGTTGTTCCTAAGAGCAGATGTAAATGGATGGAGGGCTTGAGGTTCTTAACAGTGACTTTCGGAAATACGTCAGTGTTACCGCACACAACTGGGCGAACGTTTTCTTTTAAGGGCCGTAATGCGTTCTGTAAGACGTATGGCACTCAGGCTTTTACCTGCTACGTGGGATGGCTGCTCTCACAGGGGGAGGAGAAGGTGCCAGACTTGTGCGATTCTTGCCTCCCTGCCAAGGCTTATGAGGGAAGGAAGCACTTCAGCATGAAAGCTCTTTAGCCCCCGGCGTTCGCCGTCAGCTCTTGAGGGAGCGGGGGAGCTCGTTAAAGGATATTTATCTCACTTCATTTTCATGGACGCCATCACATGAGACCGTTGGACCCGCTGGAGCCGGAAGACCTCTCATGCTCATTTAAAACAATAAAATCCCTCTTCCGCCCTGTGGCCCTTCAACGCGACAACTGTACAAAGTACGTTTTCTCAGGGTACTGAATTCCAGGCATCGCCTCTGTAATGAAGCTTTTAGAGGAAGCCACCCTGGGCTGTATTTTCATGCCCTCGGTTCGCTGGGCCCACATTTCTTCTCAAGTGCTTACTAGTTTTCCGGCTAGGCTGCCACCGTGCAGTTATGTCCCTGAAAGAAAGGACATGTCTAATTGAGGTCAGCGTGAGTCACAGTTTACAGTAATTATCTCGGGGATGGAACAGTGGGAGGGGACATCACCTAATGAGGCCAACGCGGGTCCCAAGGCTGCTCTCAGCGTGGCCCCCACTGTGGCATGACAGTGGACTGCTGCCAGGGCCAGGAAACGTTGCTTGGAATGATGGTTCCTAGTTTGAAATATCTAGATAAGATAGTATTGTTGCTTGAGCTGTAATATGTAATGATTTTGAAATTTTTAATTTTAACTCCTCCTCCCTTTTACAATAGTGCTTCCCCAGAAAACTCTTTTAATTTTGAGCTCTGTTTCCATTATGTAACTCCATTTTTCTAATGGATATACTTATACCATGACTTTGTCATTCTTGGTTTTACATATTAAATTGTTTATTTCCTACTGTGAAAGATGACGATTTAGATCTTGCATCCTTCCTGCCCTTCCTGCCCTGTGCTCACTCTCTTCATTCCTCCAATGTGATTATATCAGAATTTTCATGAAATGACTGTTTAGGATTTCTGTTAATCTGAGAATGTACATTTTACTAACAACTAAGTCATGTTTAAGCATCTTGTCTTGCCCAAATTTGGTTTCTCTGGAGTTTATAATTGCCTTTGATTTTCCCCTCATTTTCTACATGCCTATTAGCCAGTCATTCCCAAACTCTCATCTGTAATGGTAAACCTCTTCCAAATTTGTTTGGGTATGTCAGGTAAGCGCTTGTTTTCAGTTTCTTCTTGGATGTAGGGCCCCTTCATCCTTCTAGTCCATGTGGACTGGTGGCTGTCTAGGTTTCTTCCTTAGCAATTGACTTGGGGTTTCCCTTCATCATCACTGTAGAAATCCCCTTGGCTGTTTACTCTGTGTTGGATTCTATATTTCCTTCATATAACTTTAGTGGAACATGTCTTCTGGAACTTCCCATAGAAAAAATACCTGGTATGTATCTTTTTCTTGAGAATCTACATATATGGACATAATAGTTATGTCCCTTTTTGCTCCTCTGTAGGTTACTTTCATGTTATATTTTTGTTTCTTTTTAAAATCAATTCCAAACTACATCTCATATAAGATAAGGTTATTACCCCTACTCTTACCTTCACAACTTGTGACCCTCCCAAGTTTTGCTTTCCAATGTTCTCTTGACCTTATTTTAATTTTATTTACTTTTTCACTTTAGTCAATAATTTTCCTTATAAACAGAATTAACTCTGCTTAACATTATGACAGTTTACCTTGTTTGCGTTTCCTTTTTTTTTTTTTTTAACAGCTCTTCACTCCCCTTTGAAATTATTAGTTGTCTTTTTTAAATTGTTTGACTTTATCCTAAGTTTTTTTTTTCTTCTTCTCAAGTTTCTTAATTATCCTTTATTTCTGGATATTTTTCTCCTAAAAAAAATGTTTCTTCCTGTTCCCCTGCTCCAGTCGCTCTGGGTCATGTGAATTTTTCTGACCCTTTAACACTCTTTTGGGTGTAGTCATTATTTCTTGACGTATTTTTCTTTCTAAACTTACTCCTCATTTACTGGAGCAATCCAAAAATAACTTTTACAGGCAGAGAGTATTGAAGTAAGCTTTCTAAACCTTCACAGGTTCAAAAATATATTCATTTTGTCCTCAGTGTGGATTGATAATTTGGAAATGAAATTCTAGGTTGAAATGATTTTTTTCACAACTTGGAAATTATTGCTCTGTGGTCGTCTGATGTTGTAGGATGCCGAGAGGGATTTAATGCCAGTCTCCTATTCATTCCTTTTTTGGTAACCTTGAGTTTTCTTTTTTTCCTCTGCAAGATTTTAGGAAAAATTTTTTCTCCTCAGCCTTCTTAAATTTTAAAATGATTTATCCAAGTGAGAGTGTTTTAGGAGGGATAATATAATATTTCATAAAACAGATTGTGGATCATGCATGCCTGAGTTTAAATTCCAGTTATCCCAATGACTAGCTTGTTTAAGTGTCTTAGCCAGTCAATACCACCCTTTTCTTAGATGTAAAATGGGAATGAAAACAGTAGTTACCTCTTACATTTATTGGGAGGATTAAATAAGTCACTGAATGTAAAACTTTTGAAAGGGATGCCTGGCACACAGTAGTAGGTTTTTAATAACTTTTAGCTATTATTATGATCATTGCCATTTATTTAATGGTCTCTTTAAATGTGATACTTTGTTGCATTCAGTTTTGCGATGTGAGTTTGTATTATTCTTCAATGATTTTCTTCCTCTCTGCTTTTCCCATCACCCCTGTTCTCTTCCTCTGAGACTTTTGGCATACTCTTTCTGTTGCGTATATATTTTTCATCTTTTCCTTGACTTTTTGTTTTGTTTGCTGGAAGATACCTTCAAATTTAACATTTAGCTTCTATATTATTACTTTTTTGTTTTTGGCCATAACAATTTTAATTTCCAAGAGCATTTTCTTACTCTATGACTGTCCCATTGTCTCAGTACCCCTTTCTTGTTTTATGGATAAACTGTAATCTGAAATTTCTGTTTTGCTTGTATGTTATCTCTTCGTTCCTCCTAGGGCCATATTATTTTGTTTTGTGTATGTCTCTTTCATGTTTCAGACTGTCCTTCAATGTCAGGAAACCTTTGGTGGTCTGTTTGTACATAAGAATGAGGAGATGAAAAAGCAAGTAGGGAACTACATACAGTTCGGGGGAAAGCTTTGCTTTATGATGAACAGGTGGGGCCAATCCTTATGCCAGAGTCTCCCAAATGGCCGAATCTCTGTAGTTTTGCTCTAGGCTTCCAATATCCACATCAGATGCCCTTATTCTCTTCCGAGAGTTCATTGCATTCTTTTGACAAAGAGCACTCCATTTGTTGTTTGTTTGATTGGATTTTGTTTTGGCTTTTAATTTTCAGTTGTTCAGGTAACGCCTGGGTGCAGGGTCTTCTGTAGTTGGGGGTAGAGGTGAGAGTCAACGCTTCAACACACAACCTTTGAGACAATCTCTCTGTTGCAGGCGTACCCTCATTCTGTCGGACATGGTATCACCCAGTCTCAAGTCTCTCCAGAGTTCCACAGGGCTAGGGGCTCCTACTTTCAGTCAGTTCTGCCCACCTTTCCTAACCACCATGACCTGGGTCGTCTTAGTGCTGCCCTTCCTTGGCCATCCTTCCTCCGTCACCATGATATCATTCAACTCATCTTGTGCAAAATGTGTTTTAATCTCTAATTTTCTGATAGCCTTTATTCATGGTTGTGGGTTTGTGTTCTTTTTACTTCCCTACCATCATTTTAATGAGGAGGGCAAGAAGATAAATATATACTAGCCTATCCTCTTGATCAAACACCATGATTTTTTTAAAAGCCCCATTGAAAGGCTAGAATATAGAATAAGGTAGAAATACATAGTTTTAAAATATGCACATTTTTCTGTGAATTGCATTCGGAGCAACTCAGAGGCCCAAAAGAGGAAAACTCACTTCTCTAATGATTACAGTACTGTATCCTGAAAACTCCTGGGTTAACTGTTTCTCTGTGAATGCAGGAACTGGCGATACCAATGGCAACAGTGCTCATAACATAGGCAGCACCGTATTCATGTTTTCCCAGCACTTTAGGGTTTCTCGAAGCACTCTTGCATGCATTGTCTTGCCTTACAGACACCATATTCCCTGTAAGCACTATTGTCTCCATTTTAAGCTAAGGAAAATCACAGAGACCAAGGATTTGCCAAAGATTACACGCAGGACCTGTTGGCCACTACAGCCCCTCCCTTAATTTGTTAGTGGTTTGCATAGTATTAACTACAGTGGGTGGCTTAGCTTAGAACCGGTGCCAGGTAACTTGTGTAACTGCATATGATCTGAAATCCTTCCTTCTCAGCTAAGTATCTCTGGGGGAATTGAATACTCCTCTATGGTAGAAGGTTTCTAGAAACAATGAGTCGTCGCTGTGTGAACCAAACCTGTGCTCTTTCTCTTGGCCTGCAACAGAGAACCATATACCCATGGAACTTCCAATTCCATTGTGCCCCTGAAATCTATACTTGCAAATCTGTGCTTTTGCGTTTCCCTCGGATTTATCACCTGAGCAAAAGCTCTTATATCTTACATGTTCATTTGTGTGTTAATACAATAGGGCCTGTGAAAGATGGTATCAGTTACCAGGTCAGCGTGAACCTCTTGTTGGAATCCATGTCTGGAGAGAGATAATTCCACATTCCCATTGCTGGTCCTCGAACCACTGAAACGCAATATTAGGCTTTTGACCTCACATAGAGATTACTAAGGAGATCTCCTCAAATGTAGACGTGTTACACTCTTCCTAATAATTATTGGCATCGGTTGCATTTTCGTTGCTAGACAATCAGTAAATAATTGTAATCTAGTTGTAGAGCGTAACAATTCAGTGTGGGAAAATTTTTGAAAAGGTAAAAGAAGAAAACGAGTCACAGGTAATAACATCAGGTAGGGATAGACCCTTAACTTTTAGATGGATGGGTAGAATTAGAGAGAGAGGCTCAATTATATATGTATACATACCTATATTACAAAACTGTGTGAATAAATGCCCTCCATTTAACTACATGCAAAGGTCACATTGTTCACGATGTTTTGAAATATATTTCCCCAGACGTATAGTCTTCTTTTGCATCATTTACAATGGCATCATAGGGTTTCATCTTCATGCTTGCTTTCTTCCTTCCTTCCCCTCTCTTTTTTTTTCTTTTCTTTTCTTTCTTTTGAGAGAATGCACACGAGCAGGGGAGGAGCAGAGAGAGGGAGAGACAGAATCCCAAGTAGGCCCCATGCTGTCAGCACAGAGCCTGACGCGGCGCTTGAACCCATGAACTGGGAGATCATGACCTGAGCCAAAATCAAGAATCAGACACTCAAGTGACTGAGCCACCCAGGCACCCCTTCATTTATTAATTTATATCTCCTTTTATAGAGGACAAAATACAAAGAAAGCAATGTGGGAGATCAAGGTAAAGTAATTTCGGTGGTCTCACTAGGTGCCTCAAAAAGACACTAAACTAGTACTTTCGAACCACAAGTTAATTTTTTTCAGGACACCATCTGTATGATTTAGTGCTCTAGAAAGGTCATCTCTTAGCTGTTTTCCTGGTTAGAGCTCTTTTCCTAAAAGTAAGCGATAGTGCGTTGCCCTGGAAGCAATGAAAATGTTCGGTTTGGTATCTTCATGTCTGCCTGTCAGTTATTGGCTAGATCTCCCCACATCAGTCTTCTTAGCAAGTTAAATAGTGAATCGAACTACCCCTTACTGAGTCTTGAGCTCTTGTGCTAGGAATTCTGGACATGGGGAAAACTAACAATCACATAAACCAAACATGAGTGTGCTCATTGTGAAGCCTCTAGTCGAGTGAACAAGTCACCAGTGCTCTCTGTGGATCACTGCTCCCCCACTCTTGGCACACAGAGAAAGCCATCATATTTTTACAGTAAATTAGGACAGATAGACAAGGCCGAGTTGATCACCTGGGGCTTGAGCCATCCCAGGGCTGAAAGCGGATTACCTCATCATGCCTGGTACCCATTCCCATCACGCTGACCACCCCGATGGAGCAGTTGACAAGTTCTCCAATGGTGAGCTTTCTTTGGGGGGGAGGCAAGAAGAAACTTTTGTTTTTTAGTGTTTATTTATTCTCGAGGGAGAGACACACACACAGAACATGAGCGGGTGAGGGGCAGAGAGAGGGAGACACAGAATCTGAAGCAGGCTCCATCTAGGCTCTGAGCTGTCAGCACAGAGCCCAACATGGGGCTCGACCCATGAACTGCAAGATCATGACCTGAGCGAAGTCAGGCGCTTAACCGACTCAGCCATCTAGCTTCCCAAGAAGAAGCTCTTGATATGGGGCAAACCTTGCAAGGTCAGTTGTGGAAAGAAAAAAAAAATTGTAAGTATAATAAACTCCCAAAGAAGGAGAATTTGATTTGCTTCCCGTTTTTGTCCCTTTGTTTTAAGCCCTTTAATAAAGTTTTTGCCTTACAGCTCTTGCTGAGCTGGAAGTAAGTGAATTTGTGAGCATATTTAGGGGTCTACATTTATTTTATCTTTCTGTTTCCATGGAGGATTTATGCCTAAATTATTCTTGGTCAATGGGCGACTATTCAATTGCTACCATTTCTTGAAGCTGCATTTTTTTTTTTTTTTTGGTATGAGTTCGTTAAAAGATTGCATTTGATGCCAAATAAAAGTCTACATCTTTCCCCAGTTCTATCTGTGGAAATAATTTCTCACTGCTAAGAGGAATTATCTTTGTGGCTCCGTGAAATCTTGGTGGTTGTATTGTGACTTGTCCTTTAAGCGCATGACTGGCGAAACCGTGTGCCTGGTGGGCAGAACCTTCCTTCTTTATTCTGGAGGAAAATCAAGATAGCGTAGGCAAAATCAGAGTGCTCCTTAAACCTAAGTCTTTAAAAGTACCGTTGTGTAGAGGATGGGATCTTGTCAAGTTATTGGAGCAAAATCAAAGCTGTCGACTACAATAGAATTCAAGCCTTCACTGTGCTAGTTGTCTATTGCTGCATAAAAAGTTACATCCAAACATAGTAGATTTTATTATCTCACGGCGTGTGGGGGGAAGAAGTCTTGGAGCATCTTGCCTGGTGGGTCTGGATCACCGCCTCTCCTGAAGATGTCATCAGAGCGTTGGCCAGCTTGACTGGAAGTATTTGATGCTCAACTGGAGCGGTTTCCAAGGTGGCTGGCAAGTCTGTGCTAGCTTGTAGCAGGAGGCCTCAGTTCTTCACTGCATGGACCTTTCAAAGGCTCCTTTTCTCTTCATCACAGGGCAGCTGCCTTGCCACAGAGTGCTCAGAGAGAGAGAGAGAGAGAGAGAGAGAGCAAGATGGAAGCCATAGTGAATTTTATGATCTAGTAGAGAAGTCAAACTCCCACATTTCTACAGTATCCTCTTGATCACCCAGGTCAGCCCTATTCAGTGTGGGATGAGACCACATAAGGGTGTGCATGCCAGGAGGTCGGAATAGCTGCATATTATTTTAGAGGCAAGCCATCATAGTCTACTTCTGGCCCAAATGATTCATGTGCAAAATACACTCCCTCCTTCCAAAGTTGCCCCTCCACATATCATCCCATCGGCATCAGCTCAGAGTCTGGAATCTCGTTATCTAAATCAGGTCCAGGCGTAATTCCTCAAGGGTGGTGTTGTTAATACCATTCTTCTCAGTCTAAAGACCTGTGAGCGAAAGAAGCAAGTTATCTTCCTCACTCATGTAGGATGGCAGGACAGACACCGAACAACTGACGTAGACTCTCCTGTTCATAAAGGGGGAAACGCAGAGCGTGTGGGAGTCAGTGGTCCATAACAGTTCTGAAACCCGGCAGACACAGGGTCATGGTTTCTTACCTGGACTTAAGGACTAGGAATAATTCCTCATGGCCTTTGGGTCTACCCTTGAGCTCTTGGTTATACCCTCTGAGTCACTGTTCCTTTTACATGAAAGAGAGCTCATATTTCTTTTCTTTTTCTTTTTTTGATGTTTGTTTATTTTATTTATTTTGAGAGAGAGAGAGAGGGAGAGAGCAGAAGTGGGAGAGGGGCAAAGAGAGCAGGAGAGAGAGAATCCCAAGCAGGCGTCACGCTTAGCATGGAGCCTGGTGCCGGGCTCAATCTCATAAACCGTGAGCTGAAATCATGAGTCGGATGCTCAACCAACTGAGCCATCCAGATATCCCGATAGCTCACGTTCCTATCTTCACAGTTATTTCGATCTACATTTTGCGATATAACTCAGGATTCGTAGGTTTTTTTTTACTTTTGTACTGTCTCTATCCCTTACAGTCCAAACTGATAATATATCTGCCAATACTATTCTCTAGAAACGTTGTGAGTCCACTGTGAATGTCAGCTGGAGGGGGGCTTGTGTGGTTCAATAGGTTAAGTGTCCGACTCCACCTCAGCTCAGGTCTTGATCTCAGCGTTGTGAGTTCAAGTTTTGCGCTGGGCATGAAGCCTACTCAAAAAAAATTAATAATAGTAAAATAAAGATTAAAAAGAAACGTCACTGGAGTTTATTCCATTAGACAAAGCCACATTCCAAATGTCTTTGAGATGAGCCCTTTTCTGCCTTGGGTTTTTGCTAAAACTGCTGAGGGACAACTGTACCCTTCTCAGAAGCCCTGTCGTTCGACTGAATGGTTTTTCGAGATATTTCTAAGGTCCGAACAAAGGATTTTAGAGCCACACCCTCGGCTTTATGTTTATACCATGTTTTCCCCAAATGGCTTTGAATTTGCTTTTTGCCTGGGGACCGTCTCTTAATTTTAGCCCCATTCCTCATCTGCAGAGAACGGAATTTCCAAAACCATTAAGTCCTGGCTTTTCTCCTTTCTTTCTTTCTGTTTTAATGATCCTTCTTTAGCTTACCTCTCTTTTCTTGCTTTTTATGATTAGAGGCAAGAAGAAACCAAATAACTTCTCCAACACTCTGGCTGCAAATCCCCTTTGCTAGATCATCCAGCTCGTTAGATACATTTTCTACTTTCTACATCACTGCAGGCAGCAGGGCCATTACGCCACGGCTCCATTACACCACAGGCAGTGCCATTGCCTAGCAAGGATCTCATTCCTCTGCATTCCAGTAGCATTTGTTTCATCCCCTTGCCAACACAGTCTCCTTGAAGGCTAACAGGATTCTGCTAACAGTCTCTTTGAGGTACTTAGGGTTTCACTAATATTCTCCCCCAAAGTTCTGTCAGCTCCTGCCCACCGCTTCATTTGAAAATCACACCCATATTTTTGGTGTGTATTTTGTTGTCGTTGTCGTTAATGGCAACATTCTGCTTCTAGGTACAAAAATCTGTATCCGTGTTCTATTGCCACTTAACAAATAACCCCAAAGTTCAGAGGCTTAAAAAACCATTCTAAACCTTTACTGTGTCACAGGTTTTGTGAATTTGGAAATCAGGAGTGGCTTAGCTGAATGAGGCTGGCCTAAGGTTTCTCCTGAGGTTGCAGCCGGGGTGTCAGATGGGTGCAGTGATCCGAAGGCTTGACTGTGGCTGGAGGGTCTGTTTGCAAGTTGCCACGCTCCTGTGGCTGGTTGGTGTGGTGGGCTACCAGCGGAAAGCCTCGGCTCTTCACCGTGTGGCCGGCGTGGGTGTTCTCATGACATAGCAGGTGACGTCCCTCAGAGTGAGTGATCCAAGAGAGAAAAACGCAATGCCTTTTTTTTTTTTGACCCAGCCTCAGAAGTGACACTCCATTATTTCTGCAGTATCCTGATGGCTATGGAGATACGTGTTATTCCGTGTGGGAGGAGACTACCCAAGGCCATGACCAGCAGGGAGGCGAGAATCCTCAAGAGTTAATCTTAGAGTCTGGCTGCCACACTCGCCTTTCTTTGCCATTAGGTAGTAGTAAGGGTGAAATTTCAGCTTCTTGGGACCCATATATTAGCAATCACTTCTTAAGAACTCTTAAGAGTTGAGACAAACTGTGTATCCAGAGGCAATCACTTGCTACTCTTGTTAGCTGTGTGTGTGTGTGTTTTAATTTTTAGATGTCTAAGTAACATGTCTATAATGCTTCTTTGATTTTTTAATTTTTAATTATCTTTTGATTGCAACTAAGGAAAATGAGTATTTAGCTCTCCTGTAATCCCCCTGGCCCAGCATCATCTGACTATCCGTACATAATTTTGATTAGTTTTTAAAATTCAGTGTTTATCATATGACCACAAAGACACAAATCATGGTGATCAGGTAGCGTTTTTTTCCTGTTACTGTCTTCGACTTATGTTTGTATTGTACCTTAGAGTTAATAATTGTAATTTTTTCCTTGTTTAGTTTCCTCGATTCCAACAATCATTGATCTCCAAACCCTTCTCCTTGTTTGACTTCTTCTCAATCTCAAACACGCTAGGTGTTTCATCAACACCGCCCCGAAGCTGCACTGCAACCTCCTGAGAGCCCCTGAGCCCGAACTGCCGAGCTGAGCTGCTTCTGGATTCATGACCAGCAGACATCAAAAATAGTGTCAACTAGAAAATGTTCGCTGGCGTATCTTGCTAAGTTTAGGATCGATTTGTTATGCGGCAATAGCTGACTCGTACAAGAAGTGTTGTTTTCCCTTTCCTCCCTCTTCCCCCCCCCCTTTGATGGCTTATGGGATCATCTCTTCTGACATCTGAAATTTCATGATAATGTGCCCTCTGTGGCCATGGGTGGGAATTTTACAAAGTTCTCATCTTCCTACAAAATCAGTTTTCTTCCACTTTCCTTCCTTCTTTCTTCCTCCCTCCCTCCTCTGTTCTTTGCTCTTTTTTTCTTATCTCCTTCTCTCCCTCCTTCCTCCCTTCCTTCCCTTCTGTTTTCCTTCTCTCTTATTTTCTCCCTTCCTTTCCGAGTAAAGCTTTTTCTCATAATCTGGTGATCCTTTGCTGTCTGCTCTTATTTCAGAGGAGACACCACATGGGGCACTCAAGGTCCTGAGCACGTAGGGGTGGTTTGTTGACCGTGGGCCTCTTTGTAATCTGGCTGAGCCGTTTCACTGGAGGATCCAATGTCAGCGTCTCCAGCTCATGTGTATCGGGCTGGTTCTTTCCCCAGGAGAACTGTCAGTCTCTGACCTTCGGTATACTCACTCTGTCTTCCGTCGGACTGCACTACAGCCCTGATTCGACCACCTACTCATTGTGCGATCTTGGTAAAATAACTTCACCTCTCTGAGCCTCGATATCCTCATGTGTAAGATGGAGGATGTTACGAATCGACCTAACAGTCGCGTTGTTGTGAGGGTCGTATGAGTGAATATACGTGAAGCAGTTAGAGCAGTCCCTGCCACAAAAGAAACACAAAACAGGTATTGGAAGGTATCTTCATCCTTATCATCCTTATCCTCAGTAGATCTGGGTTAGGGAGGAAGCTGGGGATCCCAGCATTTAATATATCGGCCAGATCACTCCCAGTGAGGTAGACTAGCTGGCGTCCCCCAGCCCAGAGGCTCACTGTATTATCCTTTTCAGAGAGTGACTCTGTAGCCTGCGTGGGTGAGGGACAGTCACCTGGCTGTGCAGATGTGGGAAGGGGTCTAGACCGTGAGTCCGTCTTCCGTCCACAGCACTGACGTCTCTGTAACTCCCAGGCGGTCTGCTGTTCTCCACCAGGCTGTGCCTGCCTGACTCCTCTCCCGGCTTGGGGTTCCGAGTTTTTAGGCCTGTTCGTCCTTCTGCTTCAAGCTTCTAAAATTTTGGTTTTGTGACTTTTTCTGTTTTTCTTTTGTCTTGTGAATCTGTGTTATTTTTTTTTTTTATGTTTTTAAATGTTTATTTAGTTTTGAGAAAGAGAGAGAGAGAGAGAGAGAGAGAGAGAGAGAGAGAGAATGAGCAGGAGAGGGGCAGAGAAAAGAGGGAGACAACAGAACCTGAAGCAGGCTCCAGGCTCCGAGCCGTCAGCACAGAGCCCGACGCGGGGCTCGAACTCACGAACCGCGAGATCATGACCTGAGCCGAAGTCGGACGCTCCACCGACTGAGCCACCCAGGCGCCCCTGTGAATTTATTTTTTAAAGAGTATATTTAGTATCATTTTAATGGGGGGTTGGGAGAGCAAGGATGCAAGCTCACTCTGCCTCTAACCGAAAGTCTGAAATGGGCTTATTAAAGAAGTATTTTCAAAAGCAACGAAACCGAAGTGAGATTCATGCTTATTTTGGATTTCTTGGCACTGTGGAAGGGAGCAGATGCAGGAGCAGACCATAATGGCGGGGGTGATGTTCACAACTGTATTTGCACGTGGGCAGGTCTCCTTTGCTCTGATTCACAGAACTCCTTTCACTTGGAATCAGTCGCCGTGTCTCCTGTTACACCGTAAGCTCCCCGCGGGCACACGTCTTTATGGTGTCCGTTGTCATAGGACTTGGAACTTCAAAACTGACAAGGGTTGGAGTCATTATCATCACCCTCATTGTAGCAGAAGTGGTGGTCGTAATAAAAACACAGCTAAGGGCACCAAGCCTCTGCCCCCGCTAGGTGCTGGTGTAAGCTCTTTGTCTACAGTGATCCGCTTATTACTACTAAGTAGCTAATATCATAACCACCACCGATGTGGAAATTGAGGCTCAGAGACACTTGAGAACTTGCCCAAGGCACTATTTGAAATTCCAGAGCCCGCCTTCTAACCACAGTGCTGTTCTGTTTGTGGTTGAATAACTAAAGGTAGAGTCCTTCAATCAGAACAGGTTTATCTGGGGGAAAACAATATGGCTCCGTGCTAACTGGTGGCTTCATCCCTTTCATAAATGTATAGGCTACCCTGTGTTAAAAGCAGAATTTATTTGAGATACAAAGCGGTTTCCTGTTGAACCTTAGAATACAGGTGAGGCTATAGTAAAATGAAATGCATTTAAAATATTAGTAGACCAAAAGTAATTAAATAGCCCAAGTGGTAATTACAGTCGGAAACAAGATTACCTTTGATAAAGCCTTGTTACTAGCCAAGAATTCACAACAAAGGGGGCAGGGGGTCCATGTGGGACTCCTTCCGTTTGGAGAAGGGGAAACCCCATTAATTTGTTTTCTTTCTCTTGAGAATGATTACAAAGTTGTTTTGAACACCGCCACCCCCCAATCTCAAATCCAACCATAATCCATGCAATGAGCGTCACCTACAGATAGACTATACTGTTCTTATGGGCGAACTTGGTTCTTACACAGTCCTTGAAACTTGGCCCAGGGTTTGGTCCCGTGCAGAAATTTAATAAATGTACCAGCATTGGTACATTGCTGGATTGACCTCCGCTCGGTCCCTTCCTGCAGCTGCTCAATTAAATTTAGAATGATTTATGGGAAGAAGACGTGTCTCAAAGCATGTGATGTTAGCGTCGGTGCCATCAGATGGACGTAGACGGTGTTAACTTTTTCTCTGCCAGAGCCTACCTCCCAGGGGCCGTGCATTCCCTCTTAAAATAAAGGAGGGAGAGTCGGTGTTAGGACTCTTTCACTTCTGAGGGTATTTCATTCTGAGTTCTTGGAAGTAGCTCTGGCTGAAATAAAATCCTGAGAAGGAAAGTTGTAGATTCCCTTTCCACGATGTTGCTCTTCGTATGAGGCGGTTTGATTGGAGCAGAACTCTATGTCGCATTAGGGCAAAGGGATCCTAGTTTTTCCTCTTTACAGTTTTCTGTCTTGATGAGATCTTCGCAGTTTTTAAATTTGTCACTGAACACCCGGGCCTAGAAATTCCGTGTCACATTTACCCGGTTTTATGTATTCCTGACAGTCTCGGAATGCGTCCTTCAGTTTTAAAACATTCCAGCCCTCCGGGTGCGGCGGACCAGCCGTCACAGAATCGAACGGTTCCTGATCGGGGGGCGAGGATGAACTGATACACAAGGCACAGTTGTTAAGGGAGGGCTGGCGCTCCCAAGCGTCACCAGCCCCGAGTTTATTTTCACTCGGGTATTTATCCACAATCTGAGGGTGGTGTACGTGCGAGGCACATGTCCTCTCACGAGTTCTCAGCAGGCAAACTGTATTTTGCTATATCAAACTTTACAAAGGCATTCTGAACCTCCCCACACGACCTGGCTGCGGTCCCGACTCAAGGACAAAGGCTGCGCTCAAAGCCTTCGGCTCCCAACACCGCTCAAGGTCTCTGACTTTCAACATCGCTCAAAGCCTCTGGCTCCCAAAACACCGCTCAAGGCCACTGGCTCTCAACATCCGGGACACGGGGAGGCTCCTGTTTCTCAGCAGATCCCCCCATCTCACTGTCATGCCGTGCTTAGGTCAGACGTGGCACAGGAAGGTGGTCCTTCCCACTGGAAAACCAGCTTCTGATCCATTCAGCCCTACCCCAGCGCCCACCTCAGCGCCGTGCCTCCCGCGTTAAAAGCAGGAATCACAAGGATCAGTTTAATATGCAGTTTGCTTCTCTCGGTCCTCGCTCTTCGCGTCGGCGGAGGCTGTTGGCAGGGAGCCTCCTGCCCGGGACTGCCCAGGTCTCGGGACTTTCTCGGTTGCATTTTCCTGCAGGTCGCACGCTTGTGCTCCACGGTGCCGCATCTGGCCTTGCATAATACGGTGTCAGCCATCCCTTCGTCTCAGCTGGGGAAGTTGCGTCGCGTCCCCAAGCAGAGGAAGCTGCCCAAGACGCTTTCTCCTTGGATTCTTTCTGAAAAGAAGAGAACAGTCTGCCATTCCTCATAGCCTTGGACTTGGAGTGGTTGGTGCCTCTTGTTGTCCTTCTAGGAGCTGCCTGGAACCTTAGGTTTGACCGCCTTGCTCGTAACTTAACATTTTAGGGGGAGACTGGTGGCGGGGCTCTGTGAGCCGGCCGGCAAGCAGTTGGTGCTGCCTAGCGTCATGTGGCTGCAGCCGGAGGTCTTCATGGACGGTGACCGTTGTCTCGTTTTGGGCTCTCAATCACCTTCCGGCAGATGCGCTCCCAGTGGTGGAAGGGGCTGACATCAGTGCGGGGTGTGGGTGAGCCCAAGGAAGGGGATACTTAGCACCTCGAGTTACACAAGGCGCGGTGAACCCTTCACTTCGTAATTCGAAGCGAGGTCGTCCGGCTGAAGGTTCACGCGCTGGGCGAGGGTCTCGGAGTTGGACACAAGTGGGTCTGAATGCCACTTCCGCCTTCGATGGCCTGTGTCACCTTGGGAGGGTCATGCCTCGGTCATCAGGGCCCTCATCTGTGAAATGCAGGCCATCAGACCCTCATGGGGTTTTTGTAAGAATTATAACCATATGCCAAGTCAGCGGGGCGCCTGGAACCCTGCAGGTGTTCAGTGAAGAATTGTCGTGGTCAGGGGTGCCCGGGTGGCTCAGTCAGTTGAGCGGCCGACTTCGGCTCAGGTCATGATCTCGTGGTCTGTGAGTTCAAGTCCCGCGTCGGGCTCTGTGCTGACGGCTCAGAGCCTGGAGCCTGCTTCAGATTCTGTGTCTTCCTCTCTGTCTGTGCCCCTCCCCTGCTCATGCTCTGTCTGTCTGTCTCTCTCTCTCAAAAATAAATAAAAAATTAAAAAAAAAAAAAAAAGAATTGTCCTGGTTTGACTGACTGCAGGAATTGGGCGCTACTACACGTGTTACTGTGAGTGATACTATGTGTTATTATGACTGTCGCGGGTTTGGTAAATAAATTCATACTACCTTTAAATTGCAACCGAGTTCAACTTCTTAAGCCCTCCCCAGCATTTTAGTCATACTTAGGCACAGTTGGCATGCTAATTGCGAATATTATCTATTATTAAAAGCAGATACTTTGGCTTTCTTCACTTATGTTTGATGTATTTCCAGCTTTACATACTTGGGAACCTACTTGCTTTTTCCATTAATTTAGTCTTTAAAGAGGTTATTTTAGAGGCGCCTGGGTGGCTCAGTCAGTTAAACGTCTGACTTCGGCTCAGGTCACGATCTCATGGTTCGTGAGTTCAAGTCCCACACTGGGTTCTCTGCTTTGAGCACAGAGCTAGCTTCGAATACTCTGCCTCTCTCTGCTCCTCCCCCCCACCCCCCGGTTCTCCCTCTCTCTCAAAATAAATAAGTCAACTTAAAAAAATATATAAAAGGCTATCGTATGGACTTAACTAGAACAGCAAGGGTAAGCTGCAGATGCTGTGTGAAGAGCCTCACGGCCAGAGCCCTCCCTCCACCGTGGGAAGGGGCAATGATGTACCAAGACTTAAGGCTCAACCTCCAGGATTCTCAATCTCGGCCATCAAAATGCAGCTCATGGAAAGCAAAGGAACTAGGACCCCCCGCCCCCACCTCCCACCGAGTCAGGACAGGGCTGGAACTTTCTTTGAAATCTTGTGTTTTGTCTTAAAATTGCATGCGAATGTTGCACTCACCTCCATATTTCATCCCTGCTTATTTTCTCATAGAAAGAGTGGTCAGCCTCTGTCGGTCCCCCCAAGCCCTGAAAGGGCCCTGGGGACAGAGCACAAGCCATGTATAATCCCACCACAGGGGGCCAGGAGCCTCATTTGAAACGTGGGGCTAAGCTATTGCTCTAAACACAAAGGTGGAATCCGGGAATGCAGGGGGATGGAACAAGGCAGGGGGGTGGGGGAAAGACCTTGGGGTGCAGATCTGGGCTGGGCTCGGGGCACGGAAGGAATAGGGCAGCCAAACGTATGAACCACAAAACCCACCCGAACGGCACTGAGCCGCCGAACGAGGACGGCCTCTGAGCTGCTTTTCAGGAAATTAACCGGTGTCGGGAGTGCAGTGAGCCTCCCACGGATGGAGAATGCGTTCCTTCAGGACCACGGCTATGACTTTCACTCTTCTGTCGCCGTAAGGTTGACGCGTCCTTGGCTCCGCTTCCTCCTCCTCTATCCAAAGTCCATTCTCTGGCTGCAGTCTTTACCTGGACAATGACATTCAAATGAAAATCTGTGCCTTTTGCCCAGACAAGTCTTCTGGCGGCATGATTTTGTCATAATCCATTACTCACAGTGCGACTTTATTGTAATTCATTCCCGTGCCGCTTCTATTAGGTCGAAGTGGAGGTGGCCTTGGTTACGCTGGGAGGCCGCACATAAAAGCAAGGGAGCACTTTTCGAATGCCAATGGGACCACGCGCGGGTAGGTCGTGGCTAGCTGCGACGGCGGCGTGACGGGGCGCTCTTTTGCTCCAGGTAGAGTTCCGGGGCCCGCGGAGAGAGACAGGAAAGTGAAAGCAGCTATTATCTTTGTGCAAATTGATACTTGTCTGCTCTTTGCTTGCATGAGAATGTTCTGGGCCCGGTTCCAGGGAAGGTCGCCTTTTGTGCTGATTCTGAAGGAAACGGAGGAGATTGGCAGGCACGCAGCTTTCTCGCCGCCGTGGTGGACGTGGATGGTATCGGCTGCAGGCCACAGGACTGTGTTGCTTGAATCCTGAGCTCTTGGGATCCCAGAGCCCACGCTTCAGAGACTTCACGTAGGAATAGATTGTTGTAGCCTTTGACGCAAGCAGATGTGTCCATTCGGTGCAGGGGGAAAACCAGAGGGCCACGGAAAGGTAGTTTTATGGCCATGGCCAAGTTACTAAAACTATTGAGCCTCAGTTTCCCCAGTAGAAGCATGGAGCCAGTCGGTCTAAAGCAGGGGTTGTAGGGGATGAAATGTGCTGATACGTGCTCAGTGCCCGGCACAGCGCCGGACATTCAGTAAGCGCTTAATAAATAGCACCTGCCATGATTGGTTCTGTTGTTACCGCCACCTTCCTCTGAGCAAGGCATGGAAAAAGCCAACCTATGAAGATATCACGGTTCCTGTGTAGCCTTGAGAAATAAAAGTCAAACGGTGTAAGTAGTACAAAGAACTTCAGATGTGGGACTTGTATTCAGTAGATTCTCTTGGTACAGAAAGTGGGACAAGCTAGCTTAAGGAAAAGGAGGGGATTTATCATGGGGGGTGAGGGCAGGAGGCAGCTTGGTCTCGGATGGACTGAAGCCAAAGACAGGAGAGGGGGCAAGGCCGGATGCTGCCGTGTGCTGCTCTGTGGGTCCCGACCGTTTCATTCTCCCTTCCTTCTCTCTTTGCCTCTCCAGCTGCCTTTCCTTCCAGACTGTACAGTAGACCGCGGCTGTCCGTTCAAACACTTCCATGCTGTCTTGGCCTCTACTTCAGAACGCTGGACAGTGTTGGGCAGGCCCGGTTGTCTGGGAGAGAAATGAAAAGGGTGTCACGGTGGACAGGCAGACCCAGGGCTGTGGAAACGGGCAGGGCTTGCTTCCCAGCGAGCCTCCGATGCTACCAAGAGTACCGATCCCTGCGAGCTGCCCTCTGGGGCAGGGCCAGGGAAGGGCTAGGTGTGTTCCCAGCTGGTGGGAATTATGCGGTGGCCACGTACTAATCGTGGCGATGGTAGCTGAGTACTCTAGCCGAATACTAACTGAACACTAACTCGAGGCCAGGCACTGTTCTGAGACCTTATTTGCATTAATGACTTTAAGCTTCATTACTGAGAAGCAGACATGGCTTTATCTCCATGCGAGAGATGACAAGTGATGCCCAGAGATGTAAAATCACCTCCCATCTGTACAGCTAGTCGCAGACGGAGGCAGGATTGATCTCCGGATCTCCGACTCCAAAGTCCATGCCTCTTTTTTTTTTTTTTTTTAAATTTTTAAATGTTTGTTTATTTTTGAGAGAGAGAGAGAGACCGAACACGAGTGGGGGAGGGGCAGAGAGAGGGAGACACAGAATCCAAAGCAGGCTCCAGGCTCTGAGCTGTCAGCACAGAGCCTGATGTGGGACTTGAACTCATGAACTACAAGATCATGACCTGAGGTGAAGAGGTGAAGTCGGATGCTTAACTGACTGAGCCACCCAGGCTCAGCCCCCAAAGCCTCTGCCTCTTAAAAGGTTGCCCCTCTTCAATGCGAGGCAGGCTGGACCTCCCCCCAGCTTCTCTCTGGTCACGGGTTTGGGTTTCTAAGACCCTGGTCACATTTTTCTTCCAAAGTGTGGCCCAAACTACATTCCCTCTCGAGGACTCACTCCTACCCCGCATTGACCGGTAGTCCACTGGCCCTCCAGCCCAATAGGCCCCCGATGTCGCTGGAGCCCTATAGATTAAGCCCAAAAGGCTGATTCTGTCACTGCCTTGCCTGACTTCTCCACACCACTGCACACACTGTCACCCTTCTTGTTGTCACTTCTACTGTGATACTGTGCTGCCTCTCCATCTGCATGCATTTCTCAGCACCCGTGATGTAATGCCAGGTTTCTTGCAAATATATCCATTTAAAGAAGCTGGCGGTTGGTTCCTTACCAGCGTGCAGAATCCTTGGTCCTAAAAGTTTATTTTGGTGCTTACTTTTAAACCCGATCAGTGTGTAACTTACATCGTTTTCATTGGTGCCAACTTAGCATGTTGGATCCTGTCTGCGTTCCACCGTGAGACAATCCCCAGTTTCAGGCTCAACATTGTCCTCCGTACATGTTCCAGGGTCGAATTTTTATTTTTAGATGTGTGATCTTGAGCTGGTTGCCCAACCTTCTTTTTTAAATTGGGGTAAAATATACGTAAGACTTACTGTTTCACCAGTCAGAAGAATACAATTCAGTGGGATTTGGTACCTGCGCAGTGTTGTGGAACCCTCGCCACTGTCTAGTACCGGAGTATTTTCATCACCACAGAACAAAACCCCGTCACACCCTCCTCCCTCCCCGCAGCCCCTGGCAACCACGAATCCGCTTTCTCTTTCCATAGATTTGCCTATTCTGGACATTTCTTATTAATGGAATCATTCAATATGTAGCTTTTGGGGGGCTTCTTTCATTTGGTCTGTTTTTTGAGGTTCATCCATGTTATAGGATGCAGAACACGTGCAGCCTGTGATAGCATGGACTTTGGTCCTTTTTACGGCCAAATAATATTCCATCGTACGGACCCCACATTTTGTTTATCTGTTCATCAGCTGACGGGCGTGTGGGTTGTTTGTACCTTTGGCTGTTGTGGTTAGCGCTCTTGGGAATGTTCGTGGACAAAATTTGCTTGGACGCCTATTTTCGGTTCTTTTGGTTATATATACCTAAGAGTAGAATTGCTGGCTCATGTGGCAATTCTTTAACTTCCCGAGAGTCTTCAGCTTTCCGAGTTGCACTTACTGAGAAACTGCCGACTGGTTCCCACAGTAGCTGCGCCGTCTTACATGCCCCCCAGCCACGGATGAGCGTTTCAGTTCTCTGCATCTTCTCCTCTCGACTTGACTTGCAGACTGAGTTTTATGATAACAACGGGGGGAAAGATACCTGAATTATTTAGGCTTGCTTTATTTAATGAGCCCTTCTTAAAGCAAGAACTGGAAACTTGTGGGCATTTTAATGCAAAATACATCATAGGATTTGAGATACACGAAAAGCAAAGGTTGTTTAACGTGTAGGGATAAATTTGGTCATTAGTTCCTATCTATGGACCATGTAAATGACAAGATCATAAAGTCCATGGAGCCTCTTGTGGTGAGCCTGTGCCCCATGATATGATTCATTTGGTATATTTTTCTATAAAAATGTACAATAGCCCGTCTCAGTGACATCTGGACTCGTCTGCATCAAATGAGTGTTTAGGGTCGTATTATTATTATTTCATGTTCTATACTTCATCTGATCTATAAAAAGAGAGGCACAGTACAGTAAGCTGTTATTCCTCTTCTAAAAACATTAAGAAATTTTATGTGTCCCTTCTATTTTTGCTAATGACACAAAATGTTGAAACTTGTTATTTTTTTTTTCTTCCGCCAGCCCGCGAATGTGCCATCCTTATCTGAAACCTAAATAAATACTCATTAATGTACAGTGAAATTCAAATGAGCACTTTGTATAAATAAGCCTGCTATAGAAATACGTGTTTCTTCAAATTTGTAGACCAGAATAACATGCAATAAATTTAACATCATTTCACATTCAGAGCTACCAACCAAATAAACTGGTTTTATGACTCAATTTCCTAAACCCAGGTAGGTAAGAAAGCATATATATATATATGGCTCTTTATTCCATAATCCATCATACATTTTAAGAACAGTATTATTTGGTTGGGATTTTTATATGCCAAGTGGAGCAGAATGGACACAGTGCCTGATTCTAGGGTGCTGGGGTGGCCGATGGAGCATCGGCTGGGGTGGCCAATGGAGCACAGTGGGGCGAAGTTGCCTTTTCCTTTTATGTATTCTTTTTTTCTTTTGGACAGACGTTTGTCCGTGTAAGTGCTTCCATGTGCCAGGCGCTGTGCTTAGAGCTGGGTAGATAGTGAGTCAACACTGTTGCTGGCTTTGTGGAGCCTACAGTCTAGCGACCAATATTCCGATTATCTATCGTTGATGGTGAACCGTCCCCACACTGAATGGTATAAACCAGTGCCTCATTTATGTTCACAGTTTTGTGGGCCAGGAATTTGCATATGGTGTAGAGGAGTGGTTCAGAGTGGCGGGGGTCATCTCTTGGGTGACCCGAGTGGGAAAGACGGCTGGTACCATCTACAGCATCGGTTACGGTGGATGGCCAGATACCTTGGTTCTTCTCTGTGTTGCTTCCTCTAGGATTGGAATAGTCAAGGTGGCTTCTTGATTCAGATATCTGGAATGTGGCCTGACTGGCTGCTCGGAGGAACGGAAGTGTCTGTCCATGCCCACCCACAACTGGCCAGACATCTCTTATATATAAGAGATATCTGATATATACCAATGTGGTATATACGGGTGGGCTTCCTTGAAGCATGCTGGTCTCATGGCGGACAGACTTCTAACATGGCACGTAGCTTCTCCCAGAGCAAGTGTTCCAAAACCATGAGCAGGAGGTGCAAGGCCTCTCACGACCTAGCCTTAGAAATCCCAGAATGTCACCTCTGCCCCTTACTCATGGTGAACCGTGTCACCAAAGCCAGCCCTACTCAGGGGAGGGGATTTATTCTCTACCTGTCAGTGGGAGGAGTAACAAATTTCAAGATGATTTAAATCTGCCACAGAGGAAGGCAGACATTGAAGAAATAATCGTATAAATAACGATGGCAATAAAAAAAGCACAGGCTTCTTCATGGTAATCAGGACTTCTTGATTGCAAATGACAGACACTCATCCCAGATGGGCTAATGAAAAGAAGGGAATTTGCTGACCCACCTCGCTGAGAAGCCTGTGGCCGAATCCCGATGCTGTAATAATACGGTCAGGAATCTCTTTCCCTATTTGTCAGTGATAATTGTCTTTATGCTCAGGTGGTTTTATTCTCAGGTGGGGGGGGGGGAGCGTTCCTCAAATGGTAACTACAAAGGCCACTAGCTGCTCCATACTTCTACCAGTTTAGCTACTGCAGCCAAAAAAGAGAAGCCACGTCTTCCTTAATGGTTCTAGCAACTGGTTTTGAGGGATTAAATCTGATTGGCCACGTTTAGGTCACATGCCCCCTCCTAAGCCAATCAGTTGCCAGGGAAATTAAAAGCTTGGATTAGCCGGGTCTGACTGTGTGTCTACCCCAGGGACCTCGGAATAGGATCAGCCCTACATGAACTACAAGCGAGGATGGGTGTTTCCACAAAAGGAGAGACAGTTTCTTTTATTGGAAGCCAACAGAAATAGATCTCACCTGGCAAACACATAAAATGCCCATTACATAAGCCTAAACACACAGGACGGCCTGCCTTGAAGGTTAGGTCCACACATGGACGCAGGGGGTCTGTTCCTCCCTGCTGTTGTACCTTCCCATCAGTCAACCTGCAGTTATTAAGTTTTCAATTTGTACGAAGCGCCAGACCAGTCGTAACTGGGCTCACGAAATGAACAGACTAGTGGGTAACGTGGTGGTTCCAGGGATCTGGGAAAAGATACGGCCACTAGGTGGCAGTAGCGCACACACGCTTTCTTGAGCGAGGCTTTGACAGGTTTTGGGTTCCCCTGAAGTCCCTCGCAGCAGGAGACCTTCCAGAAGTGCAGGAGAGGAGGGCAAAGGAGCTGCCAGGGGAGAGAAGGATTCTAGAGAGGACTCCTGCATGGAGGTGATGTCACCTAGCAGCACAGTGGAGATTCTGTGGGTCAGAGAGCAGCAGTGGCTTGAGAGGCTTTGTCCTCCGGGCTTGTCTTATCTGTGGCCGGCAGACTTTAGGTGCAGTTTTGTAGGGCATGCAAAGCACAGAGGCTCTAAATAGCTAGAAATCTGCTTATTTGGGCTATATTTAAAACAAGTGGATGTGTAAAAATTTGAGTTTGGCACCTGCTGGTTTTTGAGTTAATGGATCTCAGCCTGCAGTGAAGAAATAAACCACCCAGACCACTACGCAGGGACCCTCTTGGCTGATTTATGTAACAAGGAGTTAACAGTTATGCTCAGTGATAAACATAGTAACTAGTTAACATCAGCAAGTTACAGACTTGAGGTATAAACTGTGGGATGATACTCCTAATACCTAAAGCTTTGTATGTAGTTATCACGTGACAGACACAGACACGGTGCCATGTGCTTGGGGCACACTGTCCCATTTAATTCACAGCTAACTCTATGAAGTAGTTCCTGTTATGGTCCCCATTTACAGATGGGAACACTGAGGGGTCAAGTCATTCTTTTGAGGGTATACAGTTGGAGGGACAGACAAGATCGAGACCCAGGCAGACTAGCTTCAGGGTCTATACCCTCAAGCACCTTCAGGGAACCGGGTAGTCTTCCTGGCCTACTTCTTCACCTGGAAAAGCGGAGAGGAGTACCGGGTGGTGGTCCGTGCTCAGCCTGTCACGGTACTGCTTGGCTCGCTCCGGGCGGTGTCCCAGGTGGAAATCCATCAGCGTGAGTGCCTCGGCTGCGTCCTCCAGGAAGTGGTGAGAATGGACCGAGGGAAAGTGCAGGGGACCAGACGGCAGCTGGTTAGCCCGAGAAGAGCAGTAGGCATGGGATGGACCTCAGGCGGTGTGCAGGGTGGAGGCAGTCTGATGTAGGGCTTGTGCGCACAGGCTCTGCCTAAGCATGAATCCTGCCTCCCTCACTGACCAGGTACATAATCTTGGGTGAGTCGCGTCATCGGAGTTTCTTCCTTTGCAAAGCAGGAGCAATGGCAGCGCGACTCGCTTCAGTAGCATCGTTGTGATGAAAGCAGGCAGTGCCCATTAAACATAAAGCCCAGTGCTTGCCAAATAGTGTCGCCCAGAGATGTTTGCTGCACTATTTTTACTGCTACTAATTATTCTTTTCTTTAAGTTTATTTCTTTATTTTGAGAGAAACAGCGGGGGAGGGGCCGAGAGCGTGGGAGAGAGAGAAACCCAACAGGCTCCACATTGTCAACACAGAGCCCGATGCGGGGCCCAAACTCACGAACCACGAGATCATGCCCTGAGCCAAAATCGGGAGTCAGATGCTTAACTGACTGAGCCAGCCCAGCACGCTGCCGCTAATTATTCTTACCAGCGCAGCGACCCTGTGATGGAGAGGAGAGGTTCAAGAAATACAGGTAGAGAAGCAGCTGAGAAGGGCTTCGAATGCTCGCCGTTTTTAGCACATGAAATGTTTACTGTGTACCAGGCACCCTGCCATCTGCTTGTTTTATTACATTTGCTAAAAAAGAAAGTCTAGATGTGTTCCCTGCGCTCACTTTCACCGTGCCCCACCTAGCTGGTGTCGGTGCTACCTAATCCCACTTGTGGTGTTGTCTCCAAGGACCTTCTTCTTCCTGGACCCAAACTGTGGTGTCCTGGCAAGATGGTGAGAGCAGGCGTTGGAGAGTTATGGCCTCGGGTCTCAACTGTGTTGTGTAAGCCTCTCTGAGCTTCAGACTCCTCATCTATAATGGACCTTTAACAGTAACAGCAGCCAACGCTTATCGGGAACTTACAGTATGTAAGGCAATGGGGGGTGTACAATAACTCGTTCAAATTCACCTTCTTGGTAAATGTCAGAGCCGGGTATGACTCTGGCTTCTGACCCTAGGGCCCACGTTATTAGTGACTCCTCATTCTGCACAAAAGTTTTTAAAAGTCCCTGACATCTGATAGGTGCTCAATAAACTGTAATTGTTGTCATTATTATTATCAAAGCTAGCAAGAGGGGCAGGCAGGATTGAGACTCAAGCCAACTGGTTTTAGATTCTGTGCTCTCGGGGCGCCCGAGTGGCTCAGTCGGTTAAGCGTCTGACTTCGGCTCAGGTTGTGATCTCATGGTTTATGAGTTCAAGCCCCATGTCGGGCTCTGTGCTGACAGCTCAGAGCCTGGAACCTCCTTTGGTTTATTCCTAAGTATTTTATGGTTTTTGGTGCAATTGTGAAAGGGATTAGCTTCTTTATTTCTCTTTCTGCTGCTTCATTGTTGGTGTATAGAAATGCCATCGATTTCTGTATATTGATTTTGTATCCTGCAACTTTGCTGAAATCATGGATCAGTTCTAGTAGGCTTTTGGTGGATTCCGTCGGGTTTTCCATGTAAAGTGTCATGTCATCTGCAAAAAGTGAAAGTTTGACTTCCTCCTTGCCAATCTTGATGCCTTTTATATTGTTTTGTTGTCTGATTGCTGATGCTAAGACTTCCAACACTTTGTAAAACAACTAATTACAAACATTAGCAACCTTATCGATAAAAATGTCCTAATAGTAGGGGATCTCAACACTCCACTCTCAGCATTGGATAGATCCACAAAACAGAAAATGTCCGCAGAAACAATAGCCCTGAACGACACAATAGAACAGATGGGCCTCACAGATATCTTTAGGGTCCTTCATCCAGAAGCAAAGGAATTTACATTCTTCTCAACTGCACACGGTACATTTTCCAAGATAGACCACATTCTGGGGTACAGGGAAGCTCTGAATAAATATCAAAGAAGTGAGATCATACCGTGTACACTGTCAGACCACAATGCTTTGAAACTTGAAATCAACC
>PITB01020944.1:0-29913 GCA_004024585.1 Paradoxurus hermaphroditus | reverse complement strand
CCCTTCGCAAGACGCCCCGATGTTAATAATCACACGTAGTTTTTACCGAAACCTAAGAAATTACATTTCTGCTACACACAGAGTCCGAGGCTTATTTAAATTTCTCCCGTGTTCCCACTAATATTGTCGCTCTGTTCCAGAATCCGTTCCGAGATCGCGCGTTGTGTTTGGGCCTCGTGTCGTCCTCGTCTCTTCCAGCGCGGGGCACTCCTCTGTCTTTCCTTATCTTCCGCGACCTCGACAGTGGGAAGACACCGGTCAGTTACTTTGTAGAAACGGCCTGAGTTTGGTTTCTCTGATGTTTGCTCGTGATCCGACCGAGGCCCTGTGTCGCCGGGAGGTGAACCCGGAAGCAATGTGTCCCTGCCCGTGTGTCATACGGGGCTGTGTGATGCTGATTGTATCACTGGGATTGTATCACCGCTGGTGCGTGTATGCCAGGATCCCCCCTGGGAACTTGCCGCCCCTCCCTCTGTAAATAGTACATACTCGGGGGCGGGGACAATGCAAATTCATTTCTGCTTCAACTTGGAAGGGAGCACCCGGTAAGGGAAAACACTCCCATCCGTACACTCGCGTTCCTGTGTGTCAGCCCTGGAAACCGCACATCTGTCCGGTCCCCCCACTTCCTCACCACTTCGCCCTCCCAGCCCCCACTCCGCCCGACCCCAGGCTGGCCTTTCCTTTCCATTCCCAAAAGCATTATTTGGTCCCGACACCGTGGAGGTCAAGGGCCATGCACACGACATGGGTCCTTGAGCAGAGAAGCCGAAGTCACAGAGCGGGGGACAACCTCCAGAGGGGCCTGGGGGACACAGCGACCTCCAGGCTTTCGGGTCCCCTCCCCTGACCCCCAGGCATGCGTAGTCAGTCACACCAAGGGGGAGCTCCCTGGGCCTGGGGCCCGCGACCTTGCAGCTTCCTGCCCAGGGCACCTCGCCTTCCTTCACAGGGCCTGAGTCAGCCCTTCCCTGCGGGCGGGGGCCTCGGAGGTACAAAGAGTGTCTCTGTGTCCCCGTGTTTCCTTATGAATGTCACCATTGGGTGTGTTGATTTCCTTGGCCAGTCTGCTTCGACTATTCCAGATCTTTCTCTCTGTCTCTTCCTCCTTCTCTCCCCCGCCCTCTCTCTCTCTCCCTCCCTCTCTCCCTCTCTCTCTCTCTCCCTCCCTCTCTCCCTCCCTCTCTGCAGCGGAACACAAGTTAATGTTTCCAAACAGAGACATTGGCCGGGATTTCATCTTCCTCCTCTGCAGCTTCTGCCTCGTGAGGACCCCGGCGGTTACTGTGGAAACTTCCAACAGCCCCGCATTCAGGCAAATTAAATCTTCGGGCCCGAGCGAATCCCGGCCTAGAACCTCGGCACCGAGCCGGCCTGCTCTTCCGCAGGTTGAGCCCCTCCCGGGATAGGGCGTCGGTCTCCCTCCCCACGGGCGGGGGCAGGTTAAATAATACAAAGCCTGAAAACCAAACAAGCTTAGAGCGCAGGCGACCCGCTGTTGCTTCTCCATCACAGAGGAGAGGAGAGGGCCCCCCGACACGGAGGGGCCTGCGGTGGGGAGGGGAGGGGCGCGGGGTCTCGCAGGCGGCTCCCAGCCGGGCAGGTGGGCTCGCGACGTGGGCGGTGCTGGCGCCGCTTCTCGGGTGGGAGAAGGGGAAGAACGTGAGTCTCCCTTGACCCGGCCGCGCGCCGAACCCCCAGGGCCGGGGCTCCCCCAGCCGATGTCCCCGCAGCCTGCAGGGCTCAGTTCTTCTGCCTTCACGTCTGCAAGTCTGCGTTGCCTGCGCTCAGCACGGAGACAAAGTAGCGACCTAAAAATAGGCTCCGCACACTGGCCTTGGGGGGGGGGGCAGGGCAGAGTCAGGAGGCTTCTTTCCCGGGACGCCTTCCACCACCTCTGGCCCCGGGTCGTGGGGGCGTGCGGCCCCTTGCTGGGCTCCGTGTGAGCAGGTGGAACCGACTGTCACCGAGGGGCCATCTCGGCCAAATTAAGCCCATCGATCTGATTTTCCCGGCCCGGGTGATGCCAGACTGTGTTTTAAATTTATTCGTAATGTTTCTTTCTTTCTTTCTTTTCTTTTTTTGTTTAAAGTAAGATATTTCACGCGAAATCTGGGTTTCTAGTTTCTCCGGGAAAACAGGAAGGCGTGGGATCACTGGGGTCCCACCGCTGCTCGGAAGCAAACAGCAGGGACCGGTCGGGGCGCCTCCTTTGCCCAGCCGGCCGCCCTCCCCCCGCTGTCCTGAGCGCCCCGCACTCAAAGGGCCCGTGTCCGTGGCTGCTCTGCCCCCGACTTCCCTGCCGGGCCCTGCGAGCATTCTCCTCGTGGCGGACGCTCCGGTGAGAAGGCCAAGCCGGGCTCGGGGGAGGGTGCGGGGAGCGTCCTCGGGCCGAAGGGACCGTCTCGCCGTCGAAGCAGACGGCTGCGCAGGCGGGGCCCGCTCTGGCTGGTGCTGTCGTCCCGACCGCGGTTCGGCAAAGATTTGCTCAGAAGCGAGCGGTGCGGTGTGAGAGCGGGGGGCCTCAGAGCCGCACGACCCCTGCGCCGTGGGATTGGGCGTCTTGGGGAAAGAAGACGGGGGGAATCTGCCCCGAACTGCAGGCGTCAGCCGCGATACTCTCTGAGCCGCTTTAATGAACAGGAGAGGGAGGGACCCAGTGACCGTGAGCACGCAGGGCGTTTGTCCTCGTCCGAGCTTAGGGGAGAGGGAGGGATGGCCCTCCTGTGTGCCGGTGTCTCCTAGGAAATGGGGTGGGGGCAGCAGGGGACAGCTCGGCGGGGGCCTGGCTTCAGGGTGGACAGCCCAGCCCCGCCCCGGCCGCGGCCAGTGGAGAGGAGCGGAGATGGGCAACGCGCGACGGAACTAAGTCATAAAAGATGGGGTGTAAGCAGGTGCTCGCGGGTTCGGGTGGAGCCCCAGAGACCCCGTGCTGCATCTGCCCATCCAGCTCCTGTTTTGGGGGCTGACCCCCGTTCCACGTGGTTCCCAAGGGACCGCGAATCAGAAGACCTGGCTCCCTGGGGCCCGGGGTCCCGTCTCGTCAGCGGTGCCGCCTCCCGAAAACAACCGGGTCCGAGTGGAGCGTGTGCCCGAGCGGGGCCGGTCGAACTTGCCACCGGAGTTTTCTCCCCGTCTGTGGAAACTGCTCGAACCGAGAGCTCTTCCTGCGGGGACCGCGGAGCTGCTGCCCTGCGCCCGGGGCTGGCTCGAGGGCGAGGGCGGAGGGCCGCCGGGACACAGCGTGTAGGGGGACGCAGCTCTCAGGCGTGGCCCGGAGCGTGAGCACCCCTCGCATCTGTGCCGGCTCGCCCGCCCTCGCCCTGGTGCCTCACGACCATCGTCCCTCATAGCCATCTTTCCTTTCCACGGGGACGCCTCCTACCTGGGGAAGGAGAGGGAAACGGCGCAAAGACACCGAGAGAGCTAGAAGCCCGGCGATATCCTCAGAGCTCCTGGAGCCAGCCGCGCTTGCAGCTGGCGTATCCGGTCACGGGGCTAATACACCGAATTGACTTTCTGTCCCTAAACTGTCTTGGCACCTTCAAGTGGAAGGCCGCAAGTGACAGGGTTACTTATAAAGCGAAGCCTTGGCTGACGCGAGGTGACCCGGAGGGTGGTGACAATCGCAGTCCCCCGCCGAGGAGGGTGTGAACCTCGTCGGTGCGTGAGGATGTCACAAGCTGCCTGGGCGGTTCGTGGACGCCGTGGGTGCTCGCCGAGGGCCCACGGCAGAGGAGGCTCGGCCGGGCTGCCCAAGGGCAGAGCAGGACAGACGAGAGCTTCATCGATTGATCAGTTTTCAAGACCAGGAGCTCTGGGTCCAGCTGCGCCTGAAGACAGAGCGCCCCTCGACTTCCGAGCTGTGACAACCACTACCCTGCCCTTTCCTGTGAGCCAGGCCAGGAGACTTGGGGCACGTCCACGGAGGGAGACTTGGGGCACGTCCACAGAGGGAGACTTGGGGCACGTCCACGGAGCCTAAGTCAGCCCGGGCTCCCCTTGCCACCACGCACGCTGAGCTACAAGCCACTTGGGGGCCGGTGCGGCGTTCGGGCCCGTGTAGAGACGGACACGCTGCAGGCACGCGGTCGGCCATGACACCCGGACGGATGGATGAATGGTGGGGGCGTGCAGGGCGCCCTCGGTGGGACACGTAGCCCCTGTCCCCTCGGAGCACCTGCGCGGGGAGGCGGAGTGGAAGGGGCCCCAGGGCCGAACAGACCGCACACACTCCAGCTTTCCGGGCCTCCCCCAGTCTCCCGCCTGAGCCCTGAGAGGCTCCGGAGCCGGGACTGGGAGGCAGTGGCACGCGCCTGCGCACGGGCGACCTGCGGCGAGTCATACCGTCGTACAAATCCCCTCCCCTCCAGAGCAGGCAGACCAGGCACTTGCTTCTGACCAGTAGAATAGGGCCGAGGGGACAGACGGTCACTGTCATGAGCACCTTATACCAGGTGACAATGGTGAAGGGATTTTGGACGCAAGGAAGGTCCCCATTTTGTGGCTATAAATAGAGATCAACCTGGGTGGGCCTGACATAACCCGGTGAGGGAAAGTCCTTTCTAAGAGGATCTCCTCCTTCCCCGACGTCAGAGACCCCCAGTAGAACAAAGTTCCTGTGCCGGCTCTAAGGAAGCAAACGGCCACGCTGTGAATGGCCCACGGGGGGGCCGTCTTGTGTCACTCGTGGCAGCTGGGGCAAGTGAACACACTTAGGAGAGCAGGTCCCCCTCCATTGGTGCCGGGCGGCCCAGCGGCTCCCCGGCTGCAGCCGTGGGAAACCCCGTCCACAGGAGGGCGCAGGAAGGCCCCGCCTGGACCCGACCTCAGGCACTGTGTGTTGGCCACGTGGGCTGTTCCAGAGTGCTGTGTGTGCAGTGGTCGTGCGGGGGCGACCAGAGGAAACTCACGGGGTTGGGGAAGGGCTGTGATGGGGGCTGGGAGTCCCCCGCCACCCCGAAATGAAAAGTCTGCCATTCGAACCCGGCTGTGGGGCCCGGACGGTGTCAGCAAAGGGCTGGCCCCGTGCCGACCGCCTCAGGAAGGCCCCGGAGTGTGGAAGGACTTTCTACGCTGGCCCGTCTCGTCCCCGGCCTCAGCCGGGAAGTCCTCCACACGCCCGCGGCCCGGCCCGTGCCTCGGCTCGAATTTGGGATACATTCCTCGTTCCTGCCCTTTGTTCCCAACCTACACTGTGCCTCTGTTTCCCCACTGGGCTCTCGGGGAGACCTCGGCCGGCCCCGACACCAGCCCGCTGCCGGCCCGAGCGCGTGTCCCTCGAGAGCGGATCAGACAGACCGTTCTTATTCCCTCGCTCAATCCTATGAACTCATACATTCCCACGAAAGTCTCCCCTTGCTGCATCATTTAAGCAGAAAGAGCTAAATAAAGCAGCCCTCTATTTTTCATTCCCGATTCTCAGATAATTATAAATATACTAACTTTTATCCCCCTTAATCATGGAGTAACTTTTTTTTTTAATTTTTTTTAATGTTTTATTTATTTTTGAGAGACATAGAGATAGAGCGTGAGCAGGGGAAGGGCAGAGAGAGAGGGAGACACAGAATCCGAAGCAGGCTCCAGGCTCTGAGCCGTCAGCACACAGCCCGACGCGGGGCCCGAACTCACAGACCGTGAGATCACGACCTGAGCCGAAGTCGGCCGCCCAACCGACTGAGCCACCCGGGCGCGCCTCATGGAGTAACTTTTATGGAGACGGTTGGTTTCCTTTTCATGGAGACGTGGTTTTGACTGGCGCCGTAAACCTGGAGGGGAGATCGTGACTGAGACCACGCCCTCGGGCTCGCGAGACGGGCGCCCGGGCATTTCTGTAGCAACGGTCGCTGCGGAGCACGGGGCCACGGCCCGCCTCGCCCTGAAAGCCGTTTTCCTTCTTGACCCGGCTTGTCACGTGCTCCGGACAAGGCTTCTGAGTCCACGCGGTACCCTCCGTGGGAAACGCGTCCATCGTGTCGGGCGGGGCTGCGCAGGTGCCCGCACACCGAGCTGCGGCCACGCGAACCCCGCTCGCCCGTCCGGACCCCTCGGGTTGGCTTTCCCGGGTGGGTTTCCGGTGGGGGCCGAGTGCATGTTCCACTCGCTCTGCTTCCTGCTCTTCGGAGGCTTCCCAGCTGTCTGCGGTGAGCCGGCAAGAGGAGAGCTCACTACTCGGGTAAACAAATCAATCCGTGTTTCTGCAGGAGCCAGGCTCGTGTAGCTAAAGCAAATAACACCGCATCGCTTTAATGCCGAGGAAACGCGAACGGGGTTAGAACAGAGGCTCCGGGGAGGGGGGGCCGCCACGGGGTCCTCGGTCCTGTGCTGCTATCCCCCAGCTCTGTGACCTCGGGCGAGCCACGCGGCCTCTCTGTGCCTCCCTGTTCCCATCTCGGCCCGCAGGGCGCTGACCAGGGCTGGAGGAGTGACTGCGTGGAAAGCAGGGAGGTTGGTGCTTCGCCCGTGACGGCTCGCCTGCCTTTCCCGCTCTTGCTTCTGCTTTGTGAGCATCGCCGTCATTCTTCCCTTGTGGATTTCACGGAAACGAGCACCTCAGGTGATTTACCGATGCCCTCACCGCCTCGCCCCTGCATTCGTTCACGCCCCCAGCATCAGTGCGGGTCCCCCGGACGGCGCCCGGGGCGGCTGCGATCTAGGTGACAAATTCTCGCGGGGAACAGCTTAGAGCCTCTCCCTCCAGGCTGAGCTGATTTCTTCCTGCCCGCACCGAGCCTTCTCCCGCGAGTTGCCGCGAGACACCCGAGACCGAATCGTCCTTCTCGGGCTCCGGACACATCCACAGAGAGAATGTCTCCCCGCCGAGGTCGGGGGGAGAAAATGAGCCAGTGACGTTCGTGCGGGTGTCCTACCGAACCCCGGACGCGTTCCCCTCCGCCAGCTTTGCCCGTGCTGGGTTTTGAGCAATACAGGAGCGACAGATCCGGGACTTTGTCGTTCCCGTCCGCCATCTCATTTAAGCCCTCTCTGAGCAGAGGGGAGTTTTCAGTGGCCAACGCCTAGCACCTGAATTTCCATCTCATTCGTGTGCTAGATCTATTTCAGAGGGGCAGGGATGAGGGCTCCACGGAGCCGCCAGGGTCACGCAGGTCACCACAAATGCAAGCCTAAGAAAACACAGCAGCCAGAGAAAGATGTGCCCGGCCATCTACTCGGGCGGCGCCATTAATTTCCATCACCCTACGCTGCCTCCAGCCAGACATTTATTCTTCTTTTCACTTATTGCAGCAAGTCCTCCACTTGAGAGAATAAGATTACCTACGGTACACCCGCTCCGTCCAGATCATCGAATTACAGGTTTTCTTTCGTCTTCAGATTTAATCAAGGGCAGCATCTGTCTCCCCGAGATGAGACAAACTTGCTCAGCACCACCCTTTAAGCAAAGGTGTCCTCGCCAGTTCGCGGAGGATTTGAGCTTCGCAATTAATTACCCGCCATCCACGCTGACCGGAGGCCCGTGAATGTCACACTCAAAGGAGATAAATTAAGTGGGAGGAAAGCAAAAGTTTTTAAGAAGTCATTTTTAGACATTTTGATAACGTCTCTTTGTTGAGATAAGAATTTTTAATTAAAAACTAAAACAACCCAAAAATCTATCATAGTGTTCGTGCTTCCCTCCACCCAAGTTTGGGGGAGTTGGCGTGGGGCAGTGGTTCTCACTGGGCAGTGAGTTTCCCAGCCACCCCAGGGGACATCTGACCATGTTTGGGGGCATTTTTGTTATTGCTATTGACATTTAGCAGGTGGAGGCCAGGGCCACTGGTAAACATCGCCCAGTGCACCAGACAACCCCCCCCCCACAAGAGAGACCGTCTGGCCCCCACCGCCAGCAGTGGCAGGTTGAGGACCCTATGAGAAGGAGCAGGTATATTTTTATACAGCGTGAGAAAGCCACTCGCTAGGCTAACTCGAAACGTAGGTACGATCTGAAGAGGAACGTTTAACGTTTAAGTACCTGTGTTATCACCCATCTGGCCAAAAATCACGGAACATTTTCCTTTAAGCAGCAAAGCTGCCCGGAATCCTCATTCTGCCATGCACGCGACTGACGTCATTACAAATAGAACAGATCAGATATTTGTTGAGCGGTATCCCCCTCGCCACGGGAGGAAGCGAGCGAGCGCACTCGGCGTGTTGGGTGCGGCACATGTGCAGCCGGGGACCGTGCAGCCGTGACCGCCCGGCGAGGGCTGAGTGCTCCGGGGGCTCTGACTGCGATCAGACGGCTCGGCGCCGGGGCGGGGAAGCTGTCTCCCCGGGGAATAGCACTCACGGGGGTCGACCAGATGATTAGTGGCGAAGCTGAGGCTACAGCAGGCTCCTGGCCTCCTTATCTCTGCCCCCCCCCCCAGGAAACACCCAGTCCCCTTAGCAGCCGGCGCCACCCAGAGGCAAACCGCTTTGTCTGGCCGTTAAGACCCCAGAGGCTGTGGAGGAGGGGGTGGGGTGTTGCTATTTGGAGGCCCAGCCCTGTTCACTTCCTTGAAGGGCTTACTTTGGAAGTCCTGATGACTTTGTGCCTTGGATTTCACACTGAGGCCAGGGTGACGTGTGCAAAGGTGAAGCAGAACCTCGGGAAGGTGGCCTGCGCCCCTTGGTTGGCATGTGGCCAACCTCAGAGTCCTGCTCGCCCAGCTTCGAGGCCGCGGCTCAAGGCCTCCCGAGTCTGAATCCTGCCCTTCGAAGCAGTCAGATCTGACAGCAAGAACTCTCCATCTCTCCCTGACCTCCTTCAGGGGCCAAGACCCCCAGGAAGAGGGACTGCGGAGAAGGAACAGGACCCCTCGGAGCCCACCAGCTCACGCCGTCTCTGGTCCCGACGGAACCCCTGTGGGGTCAGGCGTGTGATCCAACGTGTGGGCAAGAAAGCTGAGGTGCGGAGAGGCCACGCAGGTGTCCAAGACCCTGTCACCGGTTAGCGGAGACGCCAGGCTTTGTTCCCAGACCGCGTGACGGCAGAGCCGAGGCTGCCAGGACGACGAAGCCCAACCCCGCAGCCTCGTTCAAGTGCAGGGGCGACGCTGGAGGGCAGTTTGCGTCTCAGCTCGCCCTCGGTCCGTGCAGAGGTGACGGTACCGCGTGAGGATGGCCTCTGGGCACAGCGCTCGGCCCGGAGCCCGGCGCACAGCCCGCCCAGGCAGAGAGGCCCCTCCCCACGATTTCCAATCCGGGCCTCCCACGAGGCTGGCCGCCCAGAGCTTCCGTGTGCGGGGACCGCGTGGGAACTCCAACTGTGCAGCCCAGGGGGCGGGACTTAGCGCAGCGACGGCGCGGCCTCGCGCTCAGCTCGGGCTCTCGGGGACCCGCGCAGTCTCCTCCTCTGGGACGTCACCCCGCTCCCCCCAGAGGGCACAGACGCCGCCCGCGCTGCCTTGATCGGCACAGCCGCCGTCTCGCACCTGCCTTTTGGGTCGCCCGCGGCTGTGGAGGTTGGGGCACGCCGCCCGGCCGCCGAGAGCCTTTCTCCGGGCCCGGCGAATTCCCGGCCGGCGCCGCACCGGGGCGACGGAAAAGGCCTCATTTCTTTGACCTTTCCCGTTAAAATCCGCCAGGAAAGCAATGCAGGGGTGGCAGATAGAGCAGGCGACTAACCGTCCCGAGGGCTCGCGAAGCTGATCAGAAACCTTCCGCTGTTCGTCGTTTCTCCTTCCCTGAAACGGACTCCGGCCGTGCGCACGGCACCAAACAAAGAGGAAGAAAATATGCAGACAGCAGCGGGGGCCGACGGGCCAGGCACGGTCGCTTCTGTTTGGGGACGATGGTCAGTCTTCACTCTGGCACTGAGGCGTTAACGATACGCGTTCTAGCAAAGGGCAGATTTGGGCCCAGAAGCCTGGGTTCACCGAGAGAATCATTACAGTCAAGGCGAAGCAGGCCGTCTGCACGTCGATGGCCACTGAGACCTCTACTAGCTCTGTCGGCGAGTGACAGCCTCGCGGCCACGTCCTCTGTGCAGCAGGCGCGGCCTCGGCTTGGGGACTCATGTGGCCTCCTGGTCACGTCTGCATTAAAGGGTCCCGTGGGGCTCCCCCCATCTCTCAATCCCAACTCTCCTGAATTCCACTCCTCTCCCCTAATTAAGAAAATAAAAAAATAAAAAATAAACAAAGGGACTTCCTTTAAAGGACAGGGACCAAGAAAACCAGGTGCCGACTGGTGTCATCGCCTGGTCGGGGCTGCGGGGCTGATGACCACGCGCGGTGGCTGTGCCAGGAACGCTGCGGACTGCGTCTCCAAGTCCGGGATTCTGCCGAGCAGGACACTGAACAAGAGGCCACGGGGGCTGGCACCAGAGCTCCGTCCAGGCCACGCACGGGCATCTTCCCACCCACCTGCTGCTTGTCTGTGTGACATCTGTGGGGACATCTCTCTGAAGCCAGAGGTCGCCCGGGAGATTTGATGAGCACACAGACTGGGGTCAGACCACCAGGGTCTGACCACTGGTCCAAAGCCACTGGCCCCGCCACTTGGAGCCTGACCGTCGGCACGGGCAAGAAGGAGAGCGTAAGTCCTGAACGCGGGGTAAGGTGACGTCTGACACGTGGGTGGGGCCTTCCTGGATTTCCGCTTGTGTCATTATAATCGAACCGCCTCCAAGGCTTTGTTTGTGAAAGCCGCTTTCAAGGAGGTAGGCAGGTGCTAAAGCTGTGGATAAAAAATGAAACCAAAGCCGGGTAGTCCACAAAAGCAATGTCTGGGGGCATTTGGGGACTTCACAAAGGTCTCAGTGTAATGAGACCGAGATCTGTTGTATTATCATTCCTAAGAACTTAATAGCGTCGCACGGCGTTACAGAAAAAGGCACTTTGACCTGACAATCAATGTGGCCCTCGGCAGTACATGCCGTGGGCACAAGAAACCCTTGGTTTGGCGACAAGGCCACGGCTCGGCTGAAGTGTTACAGGTCACCGAGTGGGACAGACATGGGTTCTGGGTTCTCACACGGGGGAAGCCTGAGCAGGGCCCTTCCCTTAAGCCTCAGCTTCCTCGTCTATGAAATGGGGACAAGAAGTCATTCAGTGCCATCGGAGAATTACATGAGCGAAGACTCCCAGGCGTCCCCGCGCTGTTCTGCTCAAGCGTCTCCCTCCCTCTTCGTTGTCAGGAAAGTGTCCCCTTGCCGTCTGGGGGACAGGGGAGCGAGGCGGAGATCCTGGTGTGTTGGCACCTTGGCTGACGTTCCTCGCTTTCTAATTTCCATTTAGGCTTTGAGGAAGAACTTCCCCCTTAAAACGGTAGATGTCCATTCTCATTGTTACCCACGCATTTCCCCTATTTACCATTTAAAATTTTAATTCTAGCTTTTACTTACCAAAAAGAAAGACTATTACAGTTTCTGTGATTTCCATGGTAACTCCCTGCTCGAACTTCGCTCGTGTTCCTGATGGTTCCGGGTGCGCCCCTGGGTTTTGTATGGGTGACGGAAGCACCCATGGGACCTGACTACACGGCGGGCAGGCGGGTGAGCGGTTCCGCTCTGCTCTCACGTCAGTTGCTCGGCCGCAGCAACAGGTGGGCTGGATGAAAGGATCAGGAAAAACAAATACAGGAAAATTAAGGTAGAATAAAGGTACCCAGGAGAGAATATAAGTTATTTATATTGTGCTTTTTTTTATTTCAATACACCATAAGAAAAAAAAACAGGTTGCACTTAAAAAATGGATTTGAGGGCTCAAACACCTACGGCTAGCTAGAAAGTATATGAAATATTATAAACTCAAAATCTTCCCTTGAGTGTGCGTGCCATTGCCGGCGTGTACGGTGCTCTCGGTATGTGATCTGATTTTTCCTCTAAATGATCGTCATGAACGCCTTCATAGATGACAAATTGTAACTGGAAGGGGTGGGATCACTTTTTCCACGGCCAGGTGACAGTCCTGGCAGGGCCCCGGACGCTTTTGCCTAAACCCGATTTCCTTTCGAGGACTCACCGCTGCAGGGGCGCCTGGGGGCTCAGTCGGTTGGGCGTCTGACTTCAGCTCAGGTCATGATCCCGCTGTTTGTGGGTTCGAGCCCCGCGTCGGGCTCTGCGCTGACAGCTCAGAGCCTGGAGCCTGCTTTGGGATCTGTGTCTCCCTCTCTGTGTGTCCCTCCTCTGCTCATGCTCATGCTCTGTCACTGTCTCTCTCTCTCTGAAAAACAAATAAACATTGAGGGGGGGGAAAAAAGACTCACGGCTGCTTTCCGAATGCCAGCCCGGCCGTTCTAACTCTGCAAGATTTTAACCTCATGCTTCTTGGTGGGGGTTCCCTCAGGGGGATAGGTAAGAAGCAAAAGGCATATACCAGCCTTCAGGGAAGCGAGCACGTAACTTCTCTAGAACTGTATTTCCTGGCATCTCTGAAAACCAAATCAGATCAGACACTTCTTATTCCAGGGTTCCTCAACCCAGACACTGCTCATCATTGGCCGACCTGGGGCTGGACACCGCTTCGCCGTGCACGGAGCTGCTCTGCGTGGGTAGAATTAGTCTAGCAGCATCCTGGTCCCCACACACGGACGCCAGTAGTGCTCCTGCTGTCCCGCGACAATCAAATATGTCCCTGTGTCCTGTATGCGACAAGATCACCCCCAGTTTAAAAACTATTTTCTTGGGACGCCTGGGTGGCTCCGTCAGTTAAGCTCCCGACTCTCGGTTTGGGCTCAGGTCATGATCTCACAGTTCCTGACATCAAGCCCCATGTTGGGCTCTGTGCTGACAGCACAGACCCTGTTTGGGATTCTCTCTCTCCCTCTCTCTCTCTCTCTCTCTCTGCTTGTCCCCTG
Source organism: Paradoxurus hermaphroditus (assembly GCA_004024585.1). Lineage (NCBI taxonomy): Eukaryota > Metazoa > Chordata > Mammalia > Carnivora > Viverridae > Paradoxurus > Paradoxurus hermaphroditus. The sequence goes on along the minus strand of PITB01020944.1, from coordinate 17,130 downwards.
CTCACATGCTTTCTATCTCTCTAAATAGAAAATAAACTTAAAAAAAATTAAAAACATTTCCTGTCTCTTAAGAATACAACTTATGATTATACCTTACTATTTTCACCATTTGATTACTTGCTTTATTGTTTAATAGAAAGTCGGGAACTTCCTTGCAATCTCTTAAGCTTCACTACAAATTACAAGGGAAAAGAAAAATGGGAGCGCGTGCCGCCCCGGCGTGCCGAAAGCAAACAACCACCGTGCCATATGGGTTTGTGTCTGGGCCCAGAATTTTTACGAATGTATTTCAGATTCAAATGTCCAAAAATATCTGCCTAATGATATGTAGTTTCAGAGAAAAGACTTCATGCTTCTTCTAAATGAGCATTCGGTTTAGAGAGATGGAAAACTAATGTGTTTTTCTGCTGCCAGAAACCATCTCCGTGGCACTCAGGGGCTTTGTTGATTACTCGTTAGCTACATGATGTTTACATTATTCAAGCCCCAAACACCAAAATGACGGGCGCGAGGATCATCTTAGATTTGTTTCCCTTGTCTGGCTTTGGGGTCCAGTTGCACGTCTAATCGCCGAAGAGGAGAGGCATCTTAATGAAATGGAGAATGGATTATAGACATCCTGTCCCGTGAGCCGAAGTCCTATTGAAAGCAGCAAAGGACGCCCAAGGCAGGAAATAGTACGAAAGCATCAAAAAAGAAGAGGGTCCGTACATGCTGGATGCGGTGCGTTCCTTTGAGGCGGGACAACCTCGAAGGACTACGGACGGTCAGAGCACAGCCCAGTGTTGAGAGAAGGTGTCGCGGAGCCACGGGAAAGGAAAGAGGACCCCCCGGTGGACTCGTGTGAGAGACAGCAATACGGCCAAAGGAAGCACAACAGTGCGCAGGAGAGAGGCCGGTCCCCCGGGAAAGTCCGGGGTGGCTGCAGATATTCCGAAGGAGGAGCCTCGGCGGTTGGAAGTCAACCGCCAGATTCGAAGGAGGGAAGAGCGTAGTCCTCCCCGACTCTGCAGGCGATGCTCCAAGAACATGGTCCTCCCTGACTCCACAGGTGATGCTCCCAGGCTGGCCGCACACCAGTGAATCAGGAGTGAAGATCTTCCAGACAGAAGACGGAACAGGACAAGCCAACTCCGGAAGAACGCCGGCAGAAAACCCAGATAAGCCATTGCACCCACCTTGGTGGTTGTGCTGCCCTCCTCCCCCCAGCCCTGCTTCCGGACAGCACGCGGGCAGGAAGGACTCCCACACAGTCCAGCGGGGGAATGGATGAGATGTGAAGAAACTCAGCTGTCCACACGGTGCGGGGAAACTATCCCAGATCCGACGAGCACACCGCTTACCTGAGGGTGTCTTGTTACATAAAGAGAACGGCTTATGCCTGGGTTTTGAATACCGTTCTCTTCATACTTTCGTGGAAATTCCAGCTCATACAAGAATCGATCAATTGATTGATTTGCCTCTTCTGAAAAGCCAAAAGTCAGCTGGGAATTTAAGAGAACTAAGATCCAATAAGATGGGGCTACTTCCAAGTAACAGCTACAACAGTTCCCTCTCAACGTCCCACGTCAGACACGGTGCTCAATGTCTTACCTGCCTCGTACCAGTGAGTCCTTCTTCCGCCCAGCTGTGGACGCTTAGGCCAACTTATTTGGCATCTCTGGGTGGGCATTTCATTGACTTTTCGGCGTTTGTGAAGATTTGCTTGATCATTCGGTGTACATGGAAAGAATGTATACTTTTCGGTGGCTGACTTCAGGGACCAATGGCTTCCACTGATTGTGACTGGTTCTTGTCAGAGCCTCTCCTTCCACGTGACTTGCGTTATCTGCCCTTTGCTAGAACGTGTATTGCTTTTCTCATGAGCACAGGACACCTGTCATCTTCCTGGTTTTCTGTCAACACTTACGTATTCATCTGGAAGCTGCTGGTGTACACGAGTCCAGAATTTTCCAGCATTTCTATGAATCGCCTCACTTTTCACAAGGTAGTGACCTGGCACCCCTCCCCATCTCCTTCATCCCCGTCTGGCTGGCCACATACCTGCCTTCACCAGCACTCCTTATGCTTTCGGGGGGTGTGTGCTCTGAACCCTGTAACTTCCCATCTTTCTGGGCCTTCCATTTATCTTAGAAATCTTCCAGAAATAGTATATGATTGGTATAGAAAAACAATCTGGGGGCACCTGGGTGGCTCGGTCGGATAGTGTCCAACTTCGGCTCAAGTCATGATCTCAAGGTTTGTGGGTTCCAGCCCCACGTTGGGCTCTGTGCTGACAGCTTGGAGCCTGGAACCTGCTTCAGATTCTGTGTCTCCTTCTCTCTCTGCCCCTCCCCTGCTTGTGTTCTGTCTCTCAAAAATAAATAAACATTTAAAAAATCTAGAAAAAAACAAATCTAAACATTTTTTGCTTTTAACTGAATAGTATAATCTGTTTTCAGTTACTGTGGTTTTAAACAAATATTTGGATTTGCTCGTACAATCACACTGTCTTAATGATGTTTCTGCTTCCTACGGTGCTTAGACAGGAGAGTTCTCATTCCTCCCTTGTAGCCTTTTATCAGATTTGGAGGTTTTGCCTTTTATTTATTTATTTTTTAACTTGTTTATGTTTATTTATTTTTGATTTATATGTAGAGAGAGACAGAGCACAAGTTGGGAAGGGGCAGAGAGAGAGGGAGACACAGAATCGGAAGCAGGCTCCAGGGTCCAAGCTGTCAGCACAGAGCCTGACATGGGACGCGAACCCACAAACTGTGAGACCATGACCTGAGCCTCCCAGGTGCCCCTGCCTTTCATTTATATTCCTTCGTTGGTAACCTTTAATGTTCTAACAGTAGGTATTTAACTTTCAAAGTCTAAAATTCACCGCTCTATCTGCTCTCTTTTCGAAGAACACACAGACCTCAGAACTCTCTAACTCTGTTCACCCCTCCTCAACCTTCCATGTTCTGGTTATTGGTATTTAATTTCTACTTTCTTGATAAGCCACCCAAATTAGACAATTTCCCAGAATGCACCTCAAGGATTTAGGGAGATGAAAAATGAGAAGCAGGAGTTATGAGGCCAGAAGGGTTCAGAAATAGATCTAGTAGGATTTTCAGGTATGACAATAAAGAGGATGTAGGGGAAGCAATAATCAGAGAGGTAATGCTTCAGAAATTTCCAGAGTCGAAGAGCAAGCATCTATACCCTTAACAAGCACCCTGAGCTCCGAACAGCATAAATAATATAAATCCCAATTAATCTTATCGGGCTGAAACGGCAGGATACCAAAGAAACTGAAGAAATCTCAAAACCAATGATGGGGGGTGGGGAGGACTCTTAAAAGGAGGACTCTTAACAATGAGCTACCGTATTGTTTTTTCATCGAGCACAGGAGAAGCTAGAATAAAAGGTAATGAAAACTTCAGATTGCTAAATGTTAAGCTTCTACAATTGATAGCCACCTGCGCTGCCTTCTGAGGGCGCGTTGGGCAAGGAACCTTTCAGACCTAAGGCAATTAAGTGTTTCACATTTACAGATGATCGCTGGTGGAGAGGACGAAGGGACGGCAGCTCCGGCAGCATCTCCGTATCGCTATGGTTACAAATTACCTCCGCAGTCTCAGTGGATTAAAAAAAAAAAAAAAAAGACAAACAAATGTCTCTTCTCCTTGCCCTGATGCACGGGCTGATATAAACCGACAATATTCATTTTCTTGCTCATGTAAAGTCTACTATGGGGGGGGGGCTGCTGTCTCAGTGCACAGAAAAACTAGATACATGCCCTAAAAATTCTCACGCACCCACCAGGAGATGGGGTACACTTATGTTTATGATTGCATTTTTATAACGGAAAACAGAGACCAATGGAAAACTCACAAAAGACATGGAAACGCATTATGGGATACGATGGAGTATTGTAAAACCGAGGGCAACAAACTCGCGACGGCGCAGAAAACCTAAAATATTTCCTCTCTATCCCTTGAGGAGAAAGTTTGAGAACCCCTGTTTTGAAGCGCTTAAAATGCATCCGTGCAAATACGCCTGAAAAATAACCAAATTATAACACGGGTGTGGCAGAAAAAGCAGTTTCAAAGGATCTGTACATTCGGGTCCGCTTTATTTTAATCATGAGTAAAACAGAAAACAACTCTCGATGTCGGGGACCCGTACGCGTGTAGGAAAACAGAGCAAGAGCATGAGGAAGGAATCATCTACAGGTTTCGGAGCTCTGGCACCTGCTGCCGACGGAAGGAAAGGAGCTCCCTGGGGGAGGGCGGGGAGGTTACTAACACACTCGCCAACATTAAGTGTCCTCTCAAACCCAAACTCGCCCTTTGTGAAAACTCTGCGTCTTTGTGCATTTGAGCTACTCCCTGATTTAGAATCGCAAAATCCCCAAATATAATAGTCATGGAAATGGAAACGCCCCAACACGAAAAACAGGTTAAAGGCGTGAGCAAAAGCACGCAAATACGGGAGAAAAGCGTATCCTGAATGAAATGGAGGACGAGTTAACATTTAAGAGGAGGGTGACGCTCCCGCGTGGCTTGCCGTGGACCCCCAGGGCTGTGGGGCCAGGAGCCCGGCGGCACCCTTGGGTATCACTGTGTACTGTAACATTCCTCTCCCCGTGTCCCCACCCACCCCCACCCGCCCACGCCAGACTAGAAACTCTTCGTGGGCGAGATCCCTTCCTCTTCCTACCTTTGTGCCTCTAGCCACTGTGCCCGGGACAGACTGGCTATTCGCCGTACCTATACGGAAATAAAGTCAAGGTTCCGCACCCCCCGTGCTGGGCTTAAAATATTGATTTTGAAAATGTCAGCTGTGCGGAAAAAGATACGCACCAACCATCTGGTGCTTTTCATCCCCAAAGTTTAGAACTCGGGTGAACTCTCAAAGCAGACAGACTTGAGAAGAATAGAAATAAGATCTTCATCTCCCAATATGGGAGCAAAGTGTTAGGAGACATTTTAATGCCAAACAGGTCAATCAGGGTATAATTGCCTCTGATAGACACTCTAGAAATCAGAAACATTCTTTACCTCGAGCTGAGTGCCACTTGAAAAGATGACAGCCTTTCCTGCCTTTGAAAACATCAAAGACAATCAAAGCATCAGCTTCCAACCCCATCCTCAAGACGCAACACCCTGAGAACGAGGCTGCGATGAAGAGGCCCCGCCAAGAGAGAAACTATGTCGCAGGCTTCCTGGTGAACCGCAGAGGACAGATCCCGCTGTGGCTCAGCGAGACTCTTGGGTAGCTGAGTCTCTACTCAGCCCCGGGGAGTCCTACCCAATACTGGGTTCAGACAGGCCAACGCCGATGTGGGTCGTCACCTCCGTGGGGTTGAGAGGCGTTAAAGGTGGTGTTTCCACCTGCCTGTGGTGCCACTAAACCTCTCCTCTGGGTTCGCTCGAAACTTTACGATGAAATGCAAATGGTACCTGGGAGAGGTAACACTTTATTTCAGATCAAACATTAACACCTAATTTGAATTAATTTTAGCAGTTCCTTGGCCTGGAGCAGAGTTAGGAAGCAGTGGGACTATCAAGAAGGAATTTTATATCTCTGGTTAAAACTTGTTATTACTTTGAAGGGCGTGTTTTAGAAGGCTGTGCCAGAATCAAATGCAGATGTAATTCCTTAAAGACTCGGCTCTTTGCCTTAGTCCTGACGTTTGGCTTGTCAGTTGTTGTCTGGTAGGAAAATTTGCTATTTCCTTTTAGAAAACAGTTTAGAAAACAATTAGTGTTTTTTTTTTTTTTTTTTTTGAGATAACTGTGATCGACATACAGTGGTAAGAAACAATACGGAGACGTCCTACGTACTCTTGTGCCCAGTTTTCCCCAATGGTAATGTAGGGGAGACAAAGCATCTTTTCTGCCACCTGTCCTGGGTTCGTTGGCTGGCGTCCTACAAATGAGACTCACAAAAGACAGATTAACGAAGCTTATGGTGCGTTCGTCACGCTACCAAGGGGCGCCAGCAACTCAAAAGGTGGTTAGAATGTGAGCTTCCCTAGCCTCTTAACAAAATTACCTTGCACCCTGTAAAGGAGTGGCCTGACAGAAGCAAAGGAATTTGAGATTCTAGGAGCAGGAAACTGTGGGCAGGTGAACAGAAGGGGGTACTGATGGTCAAATTGGTTGTGTAGAGTCCTCTGGGGCTGCTCAGGGTGGTGAGGAGCCAGACCTGTCCCTGGTGCCCACCTTCTGTCCCTCCTGGTGGTGAGGCGACAGGGGACACCTTCACAAGCTTATGTCCTGCTTTAGGACACATAGAAAGGGGATAGAGCGTGTTTATCATATCCCTGCCTTCAGTTCAAAACAATCCTTTGCCAAAGAACGTACTTTGCAGTGGCCACTCTGCTAGTCCTCAGTCGCGTCTCCTGAAACCACAGCGCGGCATCGCAGTCCGTTTCTTGGCATGGGTGCAGCCGGACGCCAAACGTTTCCATCAGCACAGAACTGGACTGTGGTCCTGTTCCAGCCACGCTCTCCTCTCCCCAGAAACCACTAATCTGGTTCTCCGTTTCTTAATGTTGTCATTTTGGGAACATTATATAAATGGAAATAGGGAGTCTGTTATTTTTTTTGGCATCGGCTTTTTTTCGCTCCGCGCACTGCCCTCAAGCTTCGCCTACGCCGCTGCACGCATCGACGCTCCGTGGCGTGGAGGGACCGATCGGCCGTCCGCCTATTGAGAGGCATCTAGGGCGCTTCCACTCTTTGGCTGTTAGAAATAAGACCGTTGGGAACATTCACGTACAGGATGTTGTGTGAATATATATTTTCACTTTTTCGGGATAAATGTCCCAGAGCACAATTGCCGGGGACGATGGTAGTTGCACACACAGTTTTATGAGAAATTACCGAATATTTTTCAGGATGGCGTATCGCCTTACATCCCTACAAACAATATTTGTGTGTCGATGTGTTTCAAAGGATTTTAAAGCTTCATGTCCTTTAGCCTGGGGACCTGTCTATCTTCAGGCGACGGCTCGCAATATGGAAATCGGTCTACCGTTTTGACTCTGGAAAGGCATAAGGCAAGTTAGATGGTTATTTTGTAATAAAGCCTAGGAGAAAACCAAGCTAGGGTATTTATGGAAGAGTATCGTTGAGTGGAAAAACATGCTGGCCTAGGTTTCTCCGGCAACAATGCTTCTAATAAGCTATTTGTTTTGAACATATGGTCATATCATTAGTACCACTGTGCATACGTGCTCTCTAGGGAGAAAAATAAATCTGAAATATTGGGTGAGAAAAATCTTAACTCACAAAAGGTTAATTGAGTATTGAAAATGTAGGGAACTATTAAGGCCCGGAAATTTCTGGGACTGGTAGACTGGGGCTGGGGTCCTTGCGAGGCTCATCTGGGGAGCTCGAGCAGGAGTGGGCTCTCGGGAGGGTGAAGGAGGCGCCAGAGAGGGGGTGTGGAGGGACCGTGAATCCACGTTGAGACTCTCGTGGGGACCGCGGCTGGGAATCAGACCCCCATGCCTCGTGTTCCTCAAGGCAAAAACTAAACCAAAGCACAAACCTTTCTCCGAAATTACATAAAAAAAAAAAAAAAACTATTTGAAATCATCATAGATGAGATTTTTTTTTTTTAAGCCAAAATGAGAACCTAACAAGCTAGCATCAAGGGAGAAAGACTTTAATAACATTTCCGCATCCGTAGGGTCTTTGGGGTTTTTCGCTGTGAAGGTTTCGGGAGAGCTGGCTGACGCGTGGCTCTCACGTGATGGATCTGGGAACCGCCTTGCAAAACCATCAATCAAATGAAATCTTCACCCGGAACTCAGCTCGCTCTAAAACAACCGCAGACGTGAAATGAGCCCGCTATCGGATCCATTTCGCACAGAAACAAGCAGGGCTCCTCCCCGGGAGCTGCAGTTTCAGGGCCGGATGTGCCTGTCCCGGGACGCGCTGGCGGGGGAGTCGGGGGGGACACTGCGGCACGTGTCCCCAGGGCCTCAGAACAACTGGGACCTTGGGGCCTTCTTGCAGACGGGCTGGAGACACAAAAGCAACGTGAGCCCTCGGAAAGTATTCCAGAAATCATGAGAAGGTGTTAAACCCACTTGAATCTTCCCTCCCTGGGTGCGGAAGGAAGGGCTAAGGGGTCATGCTTGGGAAGGATACGGACCTTCGTCTTGTTTCTGCCGGGGATGGTGTGGTCTGGCCGCGTCTTGAGCAAGTCGCGTGCTCCTGATGAGCCTCAGTGAGCTCGCCTGGGAGGCAGGGCTCCGGGCTTGCTTGCCGGGCTGTCCCGAGGGCCACACATGGTGATGGATGGAGTCACGTCCTCCAGGCGCGTCTAGCGTTTGCCGTCGCGTGGTGCCGCTGATGCGCTCGTGTCTCCTGCTTGTTGCTGGGGTTTGCACAGGCCGATGGGCTCGCCAATCACGTTTCCTGCGAGGTTCATGCGTTGGCACATCGGGTGCTTGTTGGAAGCCTACTGGGCACCAGGCACGGTTCTCAGTGCTGCGGACGGAGCGACGCAGTGCACAGAAGCCAAGGTCTCAAGGGGCTCACATCCTGGGGGAGGGACAGGGACTCTGAGCAGTGTGCCAGGCGACAGATGCTAGGGGGAAAGATACTGCGGAGCCGAGGGCCAGAGAGCGGGTGTGTTTGTGTGGAGGGGGTGCCCGAGTCAGAGGCTTGCAGGAAATGACTCTGTGATGAGGTGACATTGAGGCAGAGACCTGACAAAAAGAGGGGATGAGGGGAGAGCACGGGCTGTGGCGTGATGGGACGAACTTTATTAGAACACTTCCCCACACCGGCTCTTGGTACTTCCTGCCAGGCAAGAGCCCGCGCCGAATTGTAGAGAATCTCCTTTATGTTTCAGGGAGGGTTACATGGTATCCATTTCTGTATTCAGGGGTCGTCAGACTCGCCTTCCCAGTGCGTTTGGACTTGTCCCTTGGGCTGGCCTCCATGCCAGAAGGTCCCCGTCCCCTCGGCCCGCACAGCTCACAGACACGACACGCTTTCCGTTGCTGCGTTAGCTCGTCCGTCTGTCTGTCTGTCGGCCTCCTCTGCCCAAGTGCTGGCGTGGCGCCGGGAGCGTCCTTTCACCATTCTTCTTCCTCTGGGGTCCAGCGTGGCGTTGGTTTTAGAGCGGAACCTTGTCAACAAAAGTTAGGGAGTCCCTGAGGAAGAAGGGAAACGTTAAATGGGTTTGACTCTAACAATGCACATCCTGAGCCGCGCGTCTGTAGTGACGGAGGCTCTTCTGAGATTGGCGATCTGGTTCGACACGGACGTCCACCCTCGCTGGTTCAGGAAGAGGGGAAGGACGCTCCGAAGATGCAAAAGGCGCCACGGCGGGGCCCCCATATCACACCGCACATGGAAAGTGCAGGGGTCTGGCTGCCGAGGCCTGTCCAGGCCCCTCTTCTGTGCTCCCCTCACCGTCACAAATTCCCCGAGGGCCACGAAGCTCCGTGACCAGCCTCTTCAAGCTCCTGGCCTCCCCTGCCCAGTTTCTCTTCCCAGGAGACACAGGTGGCGTGGCTCCTGCGGGGCCTGGGGTCGGCCCTGGGCCTGTCAGCTGTGGCCGTGGCATGGAATCTTCTGCGTCCAGATTGGCCCTTATCCACCTGCTGGGATTTGTTTTGTGCTTGGTCTCCTAGTGGGTTCCAAGGTGGCAGGGCCGATGCTCGACGCACAGGCACCCACAGGGCCTCTTGAAGGCCCCAGGGTCGGAAGGCCCCGTCCCCCTCGGACGGTAAACACGGGCCTCATGCTGAGTGCGGGAGAAAGACCAAGTTAGCACAACCTCTATAACTATGCATTTTTATGAGACACTGAAAGTTTGCTTTTGTTTCCCCAGCCGTGGCCACACGGCTCCTGCCTGCCTCCGCCCTCCCAGGACCCTTCCCCAAATGCATCCCCCGGCCGGTACCTCACTTGACAAACGTTAAGTCAGGACTCAAAGGGAATGATTTTCTAAGCCCCGCTGTAGGCGAAAGACAGCATCTGTGATCCCGCACCCTGAGCCCGAGCTCGCTCAGCCGTGCCTCCTTTTCGTGTTTATTCAGTGGAGGCAATAGAAAAGATAATAGTAACAGTAATAATAATAAGATGAGGAGGAATAGACTTCACCAGGTTCTGGTGAGGGTTCAAGGAAAGAGACGGGCACGCCGCCTGGAAAAATTCTGCCCTGGACGCACGGCGGCTCGTCTACAGATGACATCGCCCCCGTTACTCCCACCCTCGTGGGATGGGTCCAGGGCAGACAGGTGTGGTTTGCCGATGTAGGCAAGACGCTCCACAGGCTCTACGTGGGTGACCTGAGAACCACGAGGAGGACAGGCCCCTGGAAAGACAGAGGGTCTGGGGAGGGGTCCGATTTATGCCTGCAGTGTGGCATGCTGGCAGCCTTCAAACAGCTTTCATTAGCTCATGGAATCTCCCGCTTTCCCGCGCTCCTGGGACACGGCTCCGAACCCCGAGAAGACTCCCGCCCGTCTTGGACATGAAACGTGGCGCGTGATCAAGACGAAAGACAGCGTGAGAAACGTCGGCACGGACATTGTTTGCAATCCGCCCATCCTCGTTCCGTGGGATCGGCAGTGCTGGCCCCGCTCACACAGGACGATCGAACTGAAGAGTTCGTAAGCAGCATTTTCTGAATGTGGATCTATCGGGGGAAGAGAAAAGAATTGTTGCATCCCACCAACGACTGTGGCGCCCTATGACGCGGTCAGGTCATTTTTCTGCTGAAAATGTCACAGCGAGATGGTTAAAATAGATTCCTGGAACAGTTTAATCATGTCGAGGTTACAGATAAGGGGAGGGGGGAGTACTTACCGTTGAAAGTAAAGCAAAAAGATTGCTCTTTAAGGTGGATTTTGGAAGCAGATTTTGTCAGGGTAAAATATAACCTTGTAGACCGCAATAGTTTATAATTGTTTTATTCGTAATTAATAACAACTAGGTCCACATTCCAGGCCGGCGATCCCTGCTCTGACTCTCCCGATGAACGTCACAGGAGGGCCTGGAGGAGTCTGGGGGAAGGACAGGGAACAGGAAATGCATGACGCCCCGCGAGGTGTCCCAGACGGAAGCCACAGAGCCCGATGTGCCGTGGGCATCTCTCAGGGTGCCCCCAGACTCTCTTCTCTTCGACCGACCCCCTGAACCCTGAACCAAAGTCTCTGGTGGTCAGAGCTGTGCGACGTGACCCAGCCACGCTCACTGACGTAGATTGCTGTTGGAAACAGGACCCCGGGGCGGGTCCTTTGTCCTTAGAATCTCCGCTGAGGACGAGAGCCGGCTAGAGGGACCAGCACGCTACTGGTGTAGCGCCCGTTTGCTTCCGGCACCGGTCTCCAGTCCCTCCACGTTACTTACGTGCTACGGCACCTCGGTAACTTGCGAGCACCTAAAGCGAGTGCGTTAGTTAGGGCGCTTTATCATCAGAGAAACAATCAATAGAGAGGTTCGATTCTCCTACTTAAGATGGATGGAAGGAAGATCCAGAGGTGGTCGGCTGCTCTGGGCAGTCGCTAACTCCCGTACTCTTCCCAGTAAGTCACGAGAGGGCTGCCGATGCTCCAAAACCACATCCAGACTGTGGGCGAAGAGCCAGGGAGAAAATACTTCTTTCTTCTCCTGCCTTTCCGAGGGGGGCCCGACAGTGTTCCTCCTCGGCCAGTTCTGAATCCCCCAACCATCTCTAGCTGCAAAGAAGGCTGGAGAAGCTGCTACGGTCTCCCTAATGGAAGGTGTATGAGGAGAGGGGGTTGGGAACGGCCATTGGGTTAGTGGCCAACGGCGTGTGCCCTTCTGCCTCACGACTTTGTGTTAGAAGCCAGTGCCCACCGTGACACTCCAAGCTGAAAGATGGGGGCCTTCAGATTCTAGGTTCACGTTCAAATATGCTCTCTGCCTAAGCCCATGAGAGGGAGGGATTCACCCCAAGTCTGCCCTCTCTATCAGACCGCACGAGCAGCCCCCTACAACCACACCCGTCCACCCAGGACCCTGGATTTTTCCTCCTTTCTTCCCCACTCGGCATCCATCTGTCTTGCCCTCCTTCCTTCCCTCCCTGTCTCCAGAGGTCATGGCTGTGCTGGGTTGGACCATCACATCCACTCATGGTTTTTAAGTATATTTTCTTTTTTAAATTTTTTTAATGTTTATTTATTTTTGAGAAGGGGGGAGGGGCAGAGAGAGAGGGAGACACAGAATCCGAAGCAGGCTCCAGGCTCTGAGCTGTCAGCACAGAGCCGACACGGGGCTCAGACTCAGGAACCATGAGATCATGACCTGAGCCAAAGTCAGACACTCAACCAACTGAGCCCCCCAGGCGCCCCTTTAAGTAATTTTCCATAAGCGCATGTGTTCATAGCAATGAGTAGCTACATTTTCTATAATTCTAGAATACAACACCAATGCCTGCCTGTTGCTTATATGATCCAGCAACTCTCTCTTTTCCTTAACTCAATTTTTTTGATATTTACTCATGGTGTCCTGTGTAACTGCAGATCATATTAACCACCAAGCTCTCCTCTACTGTGTGAATACATCACCATTTATTTATCTCTCTACCCATGGACTGTTACGTTGCTTCCACTTTATTGTCATTACAAATAATGCCGGCAGGTACGTACGTCTTCTTAACTTTAGGGACAAACACTCTTCTTCCAGATGTGTGCTCGGGTTGGGTTTATGAGAGGACGTACACCCGCGTCCTGGCGTCTTTGACCACACGTTGCCAAACCCCCACCTCCATCGCACTGCCGACAACGGAATGTGGAAGCAGCCTCTCCAGTGTCCAGCCGTGCTTAGCACACAACGACATGTTTTGTCATCTGATGAACGGATGAGAAAGGCCGCCTCTTTGTGATCTTAACTTGCTCTTCCTTAGTCGCCAGTAAGTTTGGGCATCTCACTGAATGCCCAGTGCTCATCGGGTTGCCGTTCTATGAACTGTCTGTCTGTGTTTGTTTTCTATTGGTTGTCTGTTTTGTTCTTTTAGTGACTTTGGAGGACCTTGCTCTACATGCCCCGGGCACCGTCCTTCCCCGTCACGCGTGCGGTTGTGCCTAAGGCCAGACTGTAGCTGTCGTTGGCTCTGTTCAAGGGATCTTGTGCTTCGTAGATGTTTTAAAGTTCATTGTCATCAACTGAGCCTCAGTCATTCCCTTTTAGGTTTGCACCTTTTTGGTCACATTCAAGAACCTTGTATCCATTCAAAATCAGAAAAGTCCGTCATAATTTACTTGAGGCGGTTTGTTTTGTTATGTTTGAAATCGTTTCATATTGTTCAAATTTCAGTTTGTAGCCAACTTTGAATTTACTTTGGGATGTGATGAAAAGTAAGGACATAAGGATGCGTGGTTCGGTAAGGGGCACGTGTACACTGGTGCCGTCTGTAGAACGTCCCTCACTTCCCATCTCCCTTACCGGGCACCCCTGACCCCTCGGGGGCCCCATATTTCCAGGGCCTCTCTGGGCTCCCTGCTTTGTTCAGTGGCCGTTTTTCCTGTGCCTGAGCGAATTCTGCATGGGTTTTTATTCATGCCTAATAAATAACATGCAGGGCATTTTTCCTTGATGTGGACTATAACCATTTCAAAACTGAGACTGCCATTTGCTTGAGCTTTTATTGTATTAAGGGAGTTTCCTTTTATTCCTAATTTGCCCGAAGATTTTAAAAATATCATATCTGATTGTTGAATTCTATTACATAATTTTGTTCATCTGTTAATACAACTCTCCTTTGATTTATAAGTTTAATTACACTCATAGATGTCTTGATACTAAATTAACAAATGGTAAGTGAATGCCTGTCGGATGGTTTAATTGCGCGCGTGCCTGTGTGTGTGTGTGCCATGTGTGTGTTCCTGCGTGTGCATGTGCCTGTGTGCACACACGTGTGTGCCTGTATGTGTGTGCCCATGTGCGTGTGCCCATGTGTGTGTGTGCCTGTGTGCACGCGTGCATGTGCCTGCGTGCCTGTGTGCAAGTGCGTGTGCCCGTGTGCCCGCGTGCCTACCTACACACATGTACAGACATTCAACTTGCTGGTATCTAGTTAGGATTCTGTGCTCAAAAGTGAGAGCGTGCACCTCTGGCCAATGCTATAAATAATCCCACCTTTTACTTCCAACACTTTTGTCTTATGAAGTTGATGGGAGGGGCCGTTGGGTAATGCATCCAATCAGAAAATTTCCTTGGAAGAGGTTATGATATTTAAGTAGAAATACAGTGAGGTTTTCCTGAGGCTTCTTTCTGCCCTCGTTTTTGTCGTTGCTTTCACTTCAGCAGCCGTGACGAGTGCTCAGCGTGCTGTCGAGATGAGGTGGGCCACTTGGGGGCTCGCCCACAGCAGGCCGAGTGGGAGGGCCCCCTTTATGCAGGAATGAGTGGGTGCCGGGCACCATTTCTGCTCAGAAGGTTCTGATGCGCTCCAGCCAATGTTCTTCAACCACTAGGGCTGACCGGTGGCCCAGACTGAGGCTGACGTCCTTCCTGAAGCACAAGATTAAATGTGCATGGTCTACGGCAAGCAGGCAGGGAAAACACTGCAGATTCAGACCTTTGGGCAGAATTTTCAAACAGCGCACAAAGAAAAAAAATGTATCGCTGGTGACACCTTATTAAGATATCGTTCGAAAACACAGCTCCTATCAAATCAAAAGATCTAGAAGAAGAGGTGGTCTCAGCAACTCTTGTCTCAAGACCGCATAGCCTTGTAGAGATCGGAAACGTTCTCAGAGATTTCTTAGCCTGGGTCATTTGGGAGGGGGGTGGTGCTTTGCAAATGGCACATTAACTATATTTAAGCTGCTAATCTCTTGGGTACAAGAGACATAGTGAAATTAGAAGCAGAAAGAAGCTCAGAGTCTGAATAATTTGAACAAAAAGTGTGACTCTGAGGTAATAGTGCTGATTTGTCTAACGTCATTTATCAAGTGGTTCGAAGGATGAACGTGGCTTGAAATACTTGGAAAACATCCTAAGCTAACATCTTTTAGGCCAGTATTATTCATTTATGTGTGAATTTTGGCAGGAACTTTTTAAAAAAGAAAACATTGACTCTGTTTCTTTACGATTACATCCTATGACTGGGAGCCAACTAAGAACGGGACCAAAGGGAAATTAAAGCATTTCTAGGAAAAAAAATACATCTCCTTGACATCTTAGGCGTAGCCCTTATTGGTAGCAGTCTACTTTGGTGTGATAAGGATGCCAGTCTTGTCTTGGGCCCTGTGGTTGGTTGGATAATGGCCCCCCAAAAAGACAGAGCTGACCCGTGATAAGCAATTAGATAGCTGTGTGAGGCCTGGGTCCCACAGGAAAGTGGGGCCAGAGGCGGATGTTGGGTGGAGACACCCCAGATGAGCAATTAGGCGTATCCCGCCCAGATGGCCGCGGGAAATTCCAACACAGAAGCCACGGGATGCGCGTGCTCCAAGAAATGTGAAAACCTACAGCTAGCATGACGGTTCGGCCAGCCCCCTCCCTTCCCCAGCGTGGGCTTTCTCAGGGGGTGCTAGGTAGCAAGACAAAAGGCTTTCCCTCAGGCACAGTGCCATGAGGGAGAAACCTTCCTCAATGGCCATCAGGAGGTCAGAGGTCTGTCCTGGCCACACTCCTCAAGAAGCCAGATGAAACCAGACAGGCCCAAGATGGCCGATGCCATGACAGGAGACCCCGGACCAAGTTGGAAGAAATGGTGTGACACTCTGCTTCCTGCCTCCAGGTAATGAATATTCCCCCCCTGTTAACCACTAACAGCCCTGGGGCCAGCTCTGTTCTGGGCAGTTGAGCCTCTCCAGCTTCCAGCTCCATACCCAATAAACTCTGCTTGCTATGCCTTCTGGTCGCTTGGCTGCATTCTCTCCCACAAGAAGACTCAGTACCGAGGCTGTACCACTGCAGGAGGGAACGAATCCACCTTGTCGCCCCTGGTACCCGTCAGTGTGGCCTTATTTAGAAAAACAGTCTTTGAGGCATAGCTAAGTTAAGGATCTCGAGACGAGACCCTCCTGGATTACCTGGGTGAGGCTGAAATCCTAGGACAGGTGTCTTTATAAAAGATGAAAGAGAAGAGGTCATGGGCACGGGGAGAAGGGGAGAAGCCACGTGAAGAATGCAGACAGTGGCTGGGGTGAGGCGGCCACAAAACCAAGGATCCCAGGGTCCCCAGTGGCCGGAAGCAGCAAAGATGGCCCCTCCTTAGAGCCTCCAGAAGGAGCACAGCCCTGCTAAGGCCTTCGTTCAGGACTTCTGCCTTCCAGAACAGTGAGAGGAGGAGTTTTGTTGTTTGAAGCCTCCGAGTCTGTGGCAGTTTGTTATGGCGGCCACGGGACACTAGTAGGGCTCTCGTCCCATGCCATCCTGTCACCTGTGGGTGGTGCAAAGCCAGGAAAAGCAGTGAAAATTTTTGTTGATAGATGGTGAGCAGCAACGATAATAGCAAAACACCAAAACACTATCATCTACATTGCTGGGATGACTTTAAGAAGTAACTTTGAAGCAAAGGCAATACTGTCTTGTGAAAGGGACCACCACACACAGGCTCGAGTAACCTCAGGAATTTACTATTATACTGCTTCTAGCACAAAGGACACCTGCAATGCTCAGTCCTCCCAGACACTCTTCAGGACCGACACGGGAGGCAGCAAGGTGGGGGGCAGAAGAGTGGCTCAAACTCTGCTAAAGGAAGGTTTTAGCAGAGAGAAACGCCCTTTGAGATCCAGAAGCCACGGATTGGGTTAAAATCATCTGTGAGGGGCCAGAGGGGGGTCCTGAAGCCAGCGAGCGACCACAGGGCTTCAGATCAAGGTGAGTCGAAATGCTGGACAACCTGGTAGAGATACGACACTTTCTAATGCCGACTTTGAAGAGGGGGGCGGGGCGCCGTTTGCAGGGAGGCTGGAGGGATCCGCACCAACCTTAGGCAGGAGGGAGGACGGTCTGGTTTCCATAATAAGGGGAAGGCATCAGGAGGAGCAGGAGAAGGAGGGGGCAGCATTAGCGTCAGACCCAACGGGGTCTCGAAGACAGAAACCCCTTCTCCTCACTTTTATGGACGACGAAGCATTTGGATACTCACCTTTGTTTGGTAAATTGAATCTTTTCTGTAGCCTAATGTTACTTTTCTGGATTAATT